>VONZ01001845.1:0-91053 GCA_012976165.1 Labeo catla
ATGATTAGCATGTCGTTAGCATGTTTCTAGCATGACTAGCATGTCACTAGCATGTTTCTAGCATGATTAGCAAAGTTGCTAGCATGTTTCTAGCATGATTAGCATGTCGCTAGCATGATTCTAACATGACTAGCATGTCACTATCATGTTTCTAGCATGATTAGCAAAGTTGCTAGCATGTTTCTAGCATGATTAGCATGTCACTAGCATGTTTCTAGCATGATTAGCAAAGTTGCTAGCATGTTTCTAGCATGACTAGCATGTCGCTAGCATGGTTCTAGCATGATTAGCAAAGTTGCTAGCATGTTTCTAACATAACTAGCATGTCGCTAGCATGTTTCTGGCATGACTAGCATGTCGCTAGAATGTTTCTAGCATGACTAGCGTGTAGCTAGCATGTTTCTAGCATGACCAGCATGTTTCTAGCATGACTAGCATGTTGTTAGCATGTTTCTAGATAGATAGATAGATAGATAGATAGATAGATAAGGTTAGATGATAGATAGATAGATAGATAGATAGATAGATGAGTTTGAATGAGTTTAAATGGATTAGAAATACAGTACATAGAAGGGTTGAAGTTTGATTGAGGCTCAAAGGATTCTGGGAGTTTTGACAGTTGGAATTTGAAAAGGGTTGGCTCATTTGAACATTCCGTCAATGTAAGTCTATGGGATTTTTCCCAGTTTTAAACGTCATTTTTAGGAAAACCGTAAGTCCGATCAGTTAGAAAAGATATAGCAACTCGAGTCAGATCAGTTTGAAAATCTGGGCTGAGTTTGGAGGTTGAAGAGTTAAAGCTCTAGGAGGAGTAGCAGTCAGAAATTTTAGTCTCAGAAGAAGAATAATAACTAGATAAAAAAGTTCGTCAAGACAAACTTTAAGTTGGCTTGAGAAAGCCGGACCAGAAAGTTTTAAAAAGTTTAAAAAGTTTGAAAAGTTTGAAAAGTTAAGACGTTTCAAAAGTTTAAATACTTTAAGAAGTTTAAGAAGGTTTAAGTTTGGATGGTTTTCAGTCTGAAATATTTTTAAAGTTTGAATGTAGTCTGTCAGATAGATAGATAGATAGATAGATAGATAGTATTGGTCAGATTATCAATCGACAGATAGATAGATAGATAGATAGATAGATGATTCTAACATAATTACCAAGTTACTAGCATGTTGCTAGTCTGTTTCTAGCACGATTAGCAAGCTGATAGCATGTTTCTAGCATGATTAACATGTTGCTAGTACGTTTCTAACATGATTAGAAAGTTGCCAGCATGTTTCTAACATGATTAGCAAAGTTGCTAGCATGTTTTTAGCATGACTAGCATGTCGCTAGCATGTTTCTAGCATGATTAGCATGTCGCTAGCATGTTTCTAACATGTTTAGCAAAGTTGCTAGCATGTTTCTAACATGATTAGCATGTCGCTAGCATGTTTCTAACATGACTAGCATGTTGCGAGCATGTTTCTAGCATGATTAGCATGTCGCTAGCATGTTTATTGCATGACTAACATGTTGTTAACATGTTTCTAGCATGATTAGCATGTCGATAGCATGTTTCTTGCATGACTAGCATGTCGCTAGCATGTTTCTAGCATGACTAGCATGTTTCTAGCATGATTAGCAAAGTTGCTAGCATGATTCTAGCATGACTAGCATGTCACTAGCATGTTTCTAGCATGACTAGCATGTCACTAGCATGTTTCTAGCATGATTAGCAAAGTTGCTAGCATGTTTCTAGCATGATTAGCATGTCGCTAGCATGATTCTAACATGACTAGCATGTCACTATCATGTTTCTAGCATGATTAGCAAAGTTGCTAGCATGTTTCTAGCATGATTAGCATGTCACTAGCATGTTTCTAGCATGATTAGCAAAGTTGCTAGCATGTTTCTAGCATGACTAGCATGTCGCTAGCATGGTTCTAGCATGATTAGCAAAGTTGATAGCATGTTTCTAACATAACTAGCATGTCGCTAGCATGTTTCTGGCATGACTAGCATGTCGCTAGAATGTTTCTAGCATGACTAGCGTGTCGCTAGCATGTTTCTAGCATGACCAGCATGTTTCTAGCATGACTAGCATGTTGTTAGCATGTTTCTAGATAGATAGATAGATAGATAGATAGATAGATAAGGTTAGATGATAGATAGATAGATAGATAGATAAGGTTAGATGATAGATAGATAGATAGATAGATAGTAAGGGTTTGAAGATAGATAGATAGATAGATGAGTTTGAATGAGTTTAAATGGATTAGAAATACAGTACATAGAAGGGTTGAAGTTTGATTGAGGCTCAAAGGATTCTGGGAGGTTTGACAGTTGGAATTTGAAAAGTGTTGGCTCATTTGAACATTCCGTCAATGTAAGTCTATGGGATTTTTCCCAGTTTTAAACGTCATTTTTAGGAAACCCGTAAGTCCGATCAGTTAGAAAAGATATAGCAACTCGAGTCAGATCAGTTTGAAAATCTGGGCTGAGTTTGGAGTTTGAAGAGTTAAAGCTCTAGGAGGAGTAGCAGTCAGAAATTTTAGTCTCAGAAGAAGAATAATAATAATAAGTTTAAATAGCATATCAGTAAGTTGGCTTTCTCAAGCCAACTTAACTAGATAAAAAAGTTTGTCAAGACAAACTTTAAGTTGGCTTGAGAAAGCCGGACCAGAAAGTTTGAAAAAGTTTGAAAAAGTTTGAAAAGTTTAAAAAGTTTGAAAAGTTAAGAAGTTTGAAAAGTTTAAATAGTTTAAGAAGTTTTAAGTTTGGATGGTTTTCAGTCTGAAATTTATATTTAGAAGTTTTAAAGTTTGAATGTAGTCTGTCAGATAGATAGATAGATAGATAGATAGTATTGGTCCAGATTATCAATCGGCTTAGATAGATAGATAAGAATAGATATAGATAGACAGATGATTCTAACATAATTACAAGTTACTAGCATGTTGCTAGTCTGTTTTCCTATACCGCGATTAGCAAAGAAGCTGATAGCGTGAACCTAGCATGATTAACATGTTGTAGCGCACGTTTCTAACATGATTAGAAGTTGCCAGCATGTTTCTAACATGATTAGCAAAGTTACTTTGTAGCATGTTTTAGCATGACTAACGTAATAAGCTAGCATGTTTCTAGCATGATTAGCATGTCTCTAGCATGTTTCTAACATGATTAGCAAAGTTACAGCATGTTTCTAACATGATTAGCGTAATGGCTATGTTTCGCTTTATGACTAGCATTGCGAGCATGTTTCTAGCATGATTAGCATGTCGCTAGCATGTTTCTTGCATGACTAACATGTTGTTAACATGTTTTCTAGCATGATTAACATGTCGATAGCATGTTTCTTGCATGACTAGCATGTAGCGATATGTTTCCTAGCGAGCTAGCATGTTTCTAACAGGATTAGCAAAGTTGCTAGCATGTTTCTAACATGATTAGCAAAGTTGTTAGCATGTTTCTAGCATGACTAGCATGTCACTAGCATGTTTCTAGCATGATTAGCAAAGTTGCTAGCATGTTTCTAGCATGATTAGCATGTCGCTAGCATGATTCTAACATGACTAGCATGTCACTATCATGTTTCTAGCATGATTAGCAAAGTTGCTAGCATGTTTCTAGCATGATTAGCATGTCACTAGCATGTTTCTAGCATGATTAGCAAAGTTGCTAGCATGTTTCTAGCATGACTAGCATGTCGCTAGCATGGTTCTAGCATGATTAGCAAAGTTGCTAGCATGTTTCTAACATAACTAGCATGTCGCTAGCATGTTTCTGGCATGACTAGCATGTCGCTAGCATGTTTCTGGCATGACTAGCATGTCGCTAGAATGTTTCTAGCATGACTAGCGTGTCGCTAGCATGTTTCTAGCATGACCAGCATGTTTCTAGCATGACTAGCATGTTGTTAGCATGTTTCTAGATAGATAGATAGATAGATAGATAGATAGATAGATAAGGTTAGATGATAGATAGATAGATAGATAGATAGTAAGGGTTTGAAGATAGATAGATAGATAGATGAGTTTGAATGAGTTTAAATGGATTAGAAATACAGTACATAGAAGGGTTGAAGGTTGATTGAGGCTCAAAGGATTCTGGGAGTTTTGACAGTTGGAATTTGAAAAGTGTTGGCTCATTTGAACATTCCGTCAATGTAAGTCTATGGGATTTTTCCCAGTTTTAAACGTCATTTTTAGGAAAACCGTAAGTCCGATCAGTTAGAAAAGATATAGCAACTAACTTCAGATCAGTCTGAAGATCTGGGCTGAGTTTGGAGTTTGTAGAGTTAAAGCTCTAGGAGGAGTTAGAGTTGATAATTTAGTCTCAGAAGAAGAATAATAATAAGAAGTTTAAATAGCATATCAGTAAGTTGGCTTTCTCAAGCCAACTTAATAAGTTTAAATAGCATATCAGTAAGTTGGCTTTCTCAAGCCAACTTAACTAGATATGTACATTTCCTGAAGAAAATGTGAGTGGTGCTTGCCGTGGCAAAACTCGGCCCTTGGTTGCTGGGGGGTTGCTATGCAGTTGCTAGGGTGTGACTATGAAGGTCATAGGTCATTACTTATTGGTTACTTAAAAAGTCAAATGAGTATGATAGAGAAAAGGTTCCTAAGGCCCTGCATGTGTGTGTGTGTGAGAAAGTGACAGTTGAGATTCAAATTCATGAACATTCCGCCATTGTAAGTCTATGGGATTTTTTTGCCCGCTTTTTCGTCCGCTGTACGAACATCGTATGCCCGATCGCTTAGAAAAGTCATAGCACACCTCTCCTCAATGAGCCGCACAATTTGACACCTCATTCATGGGTCTACGACAAACGGTGCGGGACGAGTTACGCGCCGAAGTTTTGTCAGGGCGAATAGTAATAGTAATACTAGATATGTACATTTCCTGAAGAAAATGTGAGTGGTGCTTGCAGTGGCAAAACTCGGCCCTTGGTTGCTAGGGAGTTGCTATGCGGTTGCTAGGGTGTGACTATGAAGGTCATAGGTCATTACTTATTAGTTACTTGAAAAGTAAAATGAGTATGAGAGAGTTAAAGAGAGAAAGGGTTCCTAAGGCCCTGCATGTGTGTGAGAAAGTGACAGTTGAGATTCAAATTTATGAACATTCTCCCATTGTAAGTCTATGGGATTTTTTTGGCCGCTTTTTCATCCGCTGTGTAAACATCGTACTCCCGATCGCTTCGAAAAGTCATAGCACACCTCTCCTCAATAAGCCGCACGATTTGACACCTCATTCATGGGTCTACGACAAACGGTGCAGGACGAGTTACGTGCCAAAGTTTTGTCAGGGCGAATAGTAATAGTAACACTAGATATGTACATTTCCTGAAGAAAATGTGAGTGGTGCTTGCCGTGGCAAAACTCGGCCCTCGGTTGCTAGGGTGCTGTAATGGTTGCTAGGGTGTGGCTATGACGATCATAGGTCATTACTTATTGGTTACTTGAAAAGATAAGTCAAATGAGTTAGAGAGAGAAAGGGTTCCTAAGGCCCTGCATGTGTGTGTGTGAGAGAAAGTGACAGTTGAGATTCAAATTCTCAAACATTCCACCATTGTAAGTCTATGGGACTTTTTGCTCAAAGTTTTCGCCCGCTATACGATCATCGTATGCCCGATCGCTTAGAAAAGTCATAGCACACCTCTCCTCAATAAGCCGCACGATTTGACACCTCATTCATGGGTCTACGACAAACGGTGCGGGACGAGTTACGCGCCGAAGTTTTGTCAGGGCGAATAGTAATAGTAACACTAGATATGTACATTTCCTGAAGAAAATGTGAGTGGTGCTTGCAGTGGCAAAACTCGGCCCTCGGTTGCTAGGGGGCTGTAAGCGGTTGCTAGGTTGTGGCTACGAAGATCATAGGTCATTACTCATTGGTTACCTGAAAGATAAGTCAAATGAATGTGAGAGAAAGTGACAGTTGAGATTCAAATTCATGAACATTCTGCCATTGTAAGTCTATGGGATTTTTTAGCCCACTTTTTCGCCCGCTCTACGATCATCGTACGCCCGAACGCTTAGAAAAGTCATAGCACACCTCTCCCCAGTAAGCCGGTCGATTTGACACCTCATTCATGGGTCTGTGACAAACGGTGCGGGACGAGTTACGCGCCGAAGTTTTGTCAGGGCGAATAGTAATAGTAATACTAGATATGTACATTTCCTGAAGAAAATGTTAGTGGTGCTTGCAGTGGCAAAACTCGGCACTCGGTTGCTAAGATGTTGCTATGCGGTTGCTATGGTACTCGGGGTGGTTACTAGGACTGTTGCTAGGGTACTCAGGGTGGTTGCTAGGGTGTTGCTATGCAGTTGCTAGGGTAATTGGGGTGGTTGCTAAGGTGGTTGCTAGGGTACCCAGGATGGTTGCTAGGCTGTGGCTTCATGCAGCTGCTAGGGTAACCGGAGTGGTTGGCAGGGTAACGGTGGGTGCGGTTGCTTAAGGTGTTGCTATGTGGTTGCTAGGGTAAACCGCGGTTGCTAGGGTGTTGCTATGTGGTTGCTGCTGGGTACCCGGGTGGTTGCTAGGGTTGCCGTTAGGCAAACGGTGGGTGGCTGCTAAGGTGTTGCCAGCGTTTGTGGGTAACTGGGGTGGTTGCCAGGGTGTTGCCATGCAGCTGCTTAGTACCGGGTGGTTGCTAGCGGTTGCTAGTTACCCAGGGTGGTTGCTAAGGTGTTGCCGCGTTGCCAGGGTAACTGGGTGGCTGGGTTAGGTGTTGCTGGCAGCGTGCCGCTAGGGCACCGGGCTGCCGCTACGTTGCTAGGGTACCCAGGGTGGTTGCTAAGGTGCTACTACGCGTTGCTAGGGCAACTGGGTGGTTGCTGGGTGCTGCTTAGCGCGTTGCTAGGTACCGGGTTGTTGTATGGTTGCTAGTACCCAGGGTGGTTGCTAACTGCTGCCAGCGTTGCTAGGTAACCGGAGTGGTTGCTGTTGTGTTTACTACAGCGTTGCCAGGGTTGGCTGTCGGTTGCTAGGGTACCGGGTGGTTGCTGGTGTTGCTATGCGGTTGCTAGGGTAACCGGGGTGGTTGCTAGGGTGTTGCTATGCGGTTGCTAGGGTAACCGGGGTGGTTGCTAGGGCGGTTGCTAAGGTACCCAGGGTGGTTGCTAGAGTGTTGTTAGGTAGTTACTAGTTGTCACAGATCATTACTATGGAGTCTTATAGAGTTCTTAGCCTGATTAAACACTTAGCTAATCACTATTAGCATGTAGCTATTCACTACTAGCATGACTAGCATCTTAAGGATTCCTATTTGCTAGCATGAGTCAAAAGAACCAAGTCCCGTGTCTCTACGATGTTCTGATGTAGAGATATAGGTCTTGATAAATGGTTGCTAGGGTACTGTGTTTGGTTGCTAGGGAGTGGCTTGGCAACTACCAATGATGACACTCCAAAGTCTGCCTGCCAGCATGAATGATATAAACCAACCCCCATGTCTCTATGGCGTTCAGATTTGAAGATATGCCTCTTCAGGTTTGGGTTGCTAGGGTGCTCGATAGTGGTTGCTAGGAAGTGGCTAGGAAGTGGTGGAGCTGATTCATGATTGGCTGTTTACTGCCCCGAATCAAATGAGCCCACCCCCATGTCTCTATGACACTGTGATCCAAAGATATTCATCTATCCATTTATAATGGTGGTCTATGGGATCTGTTGCTAGGGTGCTCTAAACGGTTGCTAGGGCGTGGCTTGAAAGCTTATTGGTGATCCTGAGAGTCTGATTGGTTGGCTGAGTTAAATGAGCCCTCCCCCAAGTTTCTATGACACTGCAAACCAGAGTTATGTTCAATGCAAAATTCCTATGTAAATTACCATAGTAGGAAAAAAACATGCTTTTTAATGGGCCGTCCCTCCCCATAGTATGTCAATGGGGCCACTTTGGGGGGCTCTTGCGCCCCAGGGGTACAACTTATACCCCACTGCGAGGTATGTTCTTGCACAGCCTGCCAGCCTCTCCAAATGTGGTGAATCGCATGTTTCTACGAAATTCTCACTCGGCGCTACGACCCCTCAAAGTTGGCCGTAATGCATTGTCTATGGGATTTTTCGGCTGATTTTTCGCCCCGTGTACGATCATCGTCCACCCGATCGCTTATAAAAGTCATAGCACACCATTCCCGAATAGGCCGCATGATTTGACGCCCGTTTCATGGGTCTGTGACAAAAACTGCGGGACGAGTTACGCGCCGAAATTTGTACGGAAGAAGAAGAATAATAATAACTAGATATGTACATTTCCTGAAGAAAATGTGAGTGGTGCTTGCCGTGGCAAAACTCGGCCCTTGGTTGCTGGGGGGCTGCTATGCAGTTGCTAGGGTGTGACTATGAAGGTCATAGGTCATTACTTATTGGTTACTTAAAAAGTCAAATGAGTATGAGAGAGAAAAGGTTCCTAAGGCCCTGCATGTGTGTGTGTGTGAGAAAGTGACAGTTGAGATTCAAATTCATGAACATTCCGCCATTGTAAGTCTATGGGATTTTTTTTGCCCGCTTTTTCGTCCGCTGTACGAACATCGTATGCCCGATCGCTTAGAAAAGTCATAGCACACCTCTCCTCAATGAGCCGCACAATTTGACGGTGCGGGACGAGTTACGCGCCGAAGTTTTGTCAGGGCGAATAGTAATAGTAATACTAGATATGTACATTTCCTGAAGAAAATGTGAGTGGTGCTTGCAGTGGCAAAACTCTGCCCTCGGTTGCTAGGGGGCTGTAAGCGGTTGCTAGGGTGTGGCTACGAATATCATAGGTCATTACTCATTGGTTACCTGAAGGATAAGTCAAATGAATGTCAGAGAAAGTGACAGTTGAGATTCAAATTCATGAACATTCTGCCATTGTACGTCTATGGTTTTTTTTAGCTTACTTTTTCGCCCGCTGTACGATCATCGTACGCCCGAAAGCTTAGAAAAGTCATAGCACACCTCTCCTCAGTAAGCCGCACGATTTGACACCTCATTCATGGGTCTGTGCCAAACGGTGCGGGACGAGTTACGCGCCGAAGTTTTGTCAGGGCGAATAGTAATAGTAATACTAGATATGTACATTTCCTGAAGAAAATGTGAGTGGTGCTTGCAGTGGCAAAACTCGGCCCTCGGTTGCTAGGGGGCTGTAAGCGGTTGTTAGGGTGTGGCTACGAAGATCATAGGTCATTACTCATTGGTTACCTGAAAGATAAGTCAAATGAATGTGAGAGAAAGTGACAGTTGAGATTCAAATTCATGAACGTTCTGCCATTGTAAGTCTATGGGATTTTTTAGCCCGCTTTTTCGCCCGTTGTACGATCATCGTACGCCCGAATGCTTAGAAAAGTCATAGCACACCTCTCCTCAGTAATCCGGTCGATTTGACACCTCATTCATGGGTCTGTGACAAACGGTGCGGGACGAGTTACGCGCCGAAGTTTTGTCAGGGCGAATAGTAATAGTAATACTAGATATGTACATTTCCTGAAGAAAATGTGAGTGGTGCTTGCAGTGGCAAAACTCTGCACTCGGTTGCTAGGGTGTTGCTGTGGGGTTGCTAGGGTACTCTGGGTGGGTGCTAGGGCGGTTGCTAGGGTACCCAGTGTGGTTACTAAGGTGTTGCTATGCGGTTGCTAGGGTAACGGGGTGGTTACAATAAGCCACAGGGCACCCAGGGTGGTTGCTAGAGTTGCTGGCGCGGTTGCTAGGGCAATCCAGGGTGGTTGCTGGGCTACGGGTTGCTAGGGCAAATCCAGGGTGGTTGCTATTGCTGTCATGCGGCCGCCAGGGTAACCAGGGTGGCTTGCTAGGGCAGCTGCTGTGGGTAACTGGGTGGTTGCTAAGTGTTGGCATGCGGTTGCTAGGCACCCGGTGGCTGGCGTTGCTACGCGTTGCTAGGGTAACAGGGATGGTTGCTAGTGTTGCCGCGCAGTTGCTAGGGTACCGTGGTGGTTGCTAAGGTGTTGCTTATGCGTTGCTAGGTAAACCGTTGCTAGGGTGTTGCTGTCCGCTGCTAGGCACCCGGGGTGGTTGCTAGGGCGGTTGCCAGGGTACCCAGGGGCGGTTAAGCAGGTGCTGTTACAGCGTTGCTAGGGTAACCGGGTGGTTGTGGGTGTTGCCGCGCGGCCGTTAGGTACCGGGTGGTTACAGCGGCCGTTAGGTACCCAGGGTGGTTGCTAAGGTTGGGCTGGGCGCGTTGCTAGGGTAAACCGGGTTAGTTGCTAGGGTGCTGCCAGCGCGCTGCTAGGGTAACCGGGTGGCTGCCAGGGCGGCTGCTAGGGTAAGGTAGGCTGTTTGGAGTGCTGCTATACGGTTGTTAGGGTAAATTTGGGGTGGTTGCTAGGGCGTTTGCTAGGGTACCCAGGGTGGTTGCTAAGGTGTTGCTATGCGGTTGCTAGGGTAACCGGGGTGGTTGCTAGGGTGTTGCTATGCGGTTGCTAGGGTAACCGGGGTGGTTGCTAGGGCGGTTGCTAAGGTACCCAGGGTGGTTGCTAGAGTGTTGTTAGGTAGTTACTAGTTGTCACAGATCATTACTATGGAGTCTTATAGAGTTCTTAGCCTGATTAAACACTTAGCTAATCACTATTAGCATGTAGCTATTCACTACTAGCATGACTAGCATCTTAAGGATTACTATTTGCTAGCATGAGTCAAAAGAACCAAGTGCCGTGTCTCTACGATGTTCTGATGTAGAGATATAGGTCTTGATAAATGGTTGCTAGGGTACTGTGTTTGGTTGCTAGGGAGTGGCTTGGCAACTACCAATGATGACACTCCAAAGGCTGCCTGCCAGCATGAATGATATAAACCAACCCCCATGTCTCTATGACATTCAGGTTTGAAGATATGCCTCTTCAGGTTTGGGTTGCTAGGGTGCTCGATAGTGGTTGCTAGGGCGTGTCTATGGTGATTCATGATTGCCTGTTTACTGCCCCGAATCAAATGAGCCCACCCCCATGTCTCTATGACACTGTGATCCAAAGATATTCATCTGGGCTTTTATAATGGCAGTCTATGGGATCTGTTGCTAGGGTGCTCTAAATGGTTGCTAGGGCGTGGCTTAACAGCTTCACAGTGATTCTGAGAGTCTGATTGGTTGTCTGAGTTAAATGAGCCCTCCCCCATGTCTCTATGACATTGTGATCCAGAGTTATGTTCAATGCAAAATTCCTATGTAAATTACCATAGTAGGAAAAAAACATGCTTTTTAATGGGCCGTCCCTCCCCATAGTATGTCAATGGGGCCACTTTGGGGGGCTCTTGCGCCCCAGGGGTACAACTTATACCCCATTGTGAGGTATGTTCTCGCACAGCTTGCGAGCCTCTCCAGATATGGCGAATCGCATGTTTCTACGAAATTCTCGCTCGGCGCTACGACCCCTCAAAGTTGGCCGCAATGCATTGTCTATGGGATTTTTCGGCTGATTTTTCGCCCCGTGTACGATCATCGTACACCCGATCGCTTATAAAAGTCATAGCACACCATTCCCGAATAGGCCGCACGATTTGACGCCCGTTTCGTGGGTCTGTGACAAAAACTGCGGGACTAGTTACGCGCCGAAATTTGTACGGAAGAAAAATAAGAAGAATAATAATAATAATAAGTATGTGAGATAATAATAGTGATGCTTTGCCTTTGGCAAGCACCACTAATAATAATAATAATAACTAGATAAAAAAAGTTCGTCAAGACAAACTTTAAGTTGGCTTGAGAAAGCCGGACCAGAAAGTTTGAAAAAGTATGAAACGTTTAAAAAGTTTGAAAACTTTAAAAAAGTTAAGAAGTTTCAAAAGTTTAAATAGTTTAAGAAGTTGAAGATGTTTTAAGTTTGGATGGTTTTCAGTCTGAAATATTTAGAAGTTTTCAAGTTTGAATGTAGTCTGTCAGATAGATAGATAGATAGATAGATAGTATTGGTCAGATTATCAATCGACAGAAAGATAGATGATTCTAACATTATTACCAAGTTACTAGCATGTTGCTAGTCTGTTTCTAGCATGATTAACAAGTTGTTAGCATGTTTTTAACATGATTAGCAAAGTTGCTAACATGATTAGCATGTCGCTTGCATGTTTGTAGCATGATTAGCAAAGTTGCTAGCATGGTTCTAATATGATTAGCATGTCGCTAGCATGTTTCTAACATTATTAGCAAAATTGCTAGCATGTTTCTAACATGATTAGCATGTCGCCAGCATGTTTCTAGCATGATTAGCAAAGTTGCTAGCATGTTTCTAACATGATTAGCAAAGTTGCTAGCATGTTTCTAGCATGTCGCTAGCATGTTTCTAGCATGATTAGCATGTCGTTAACATGTTTCTAGCATGATTAGCAAAGTTGCTAGCATGTTTCTAACATGATTAGCATGTCGCTAGCATGTTTATAGCATGATTAGCAAAGTTGCTAGCATGTTTCTAACATGATTAGCAAAGTTGCTAGCATGTTTCTAGCATGATTAGCATGTCGCTAGCATGTTTCTAGCATGACTAGCATGTCACTAGCATGTTTCTAGCATGATTAGCATGTCGCTAGCATGTTTCTAACATGACTAGCATGTCACTAGCATGTTTCTAGCATGATTAGCATGTCGCTAGCATGTTTATAACATGACTAACATGTAGTTAGCATGTTTCTGCCATGATTAGCAAAGTTGCTAGCATGTTTCTAGCATGATTAGCAAAGATGCTAGCATGTTTCTAGCATGATTAGCATGTCGTTAGCATGTTTCTAGCATGATTAGCAAAGTTGCTAGCATGTTTCTACCATGACTAGCATGTCGCTAGCATGTGTCTAGCATGATTAGCATGTCGCTAGCATGTTCCTAGCATGATTAGCAAAGTTGCTAACAGGTTTCTAGCATGATTAGCATGTTGCTAGCATGTTTCTAGCATGATTAGCATGTTGTTAGCCTGTTTCTAGCATGACTAGCATGTCGCTAGCATGTTTCTAGCATGATTAGCATGTCGTTAACATGTTTCTAATGTGATTAGCAAGTTGCTAGCATGTTTATAGCATGATTAGCAAACTTGCTAGCATGTTACTAGAATGATTAGCCAGTTACTAGCATGTTACTAGCATGATTAGCGAAGTTGCTAGCATGTTACTAGCATGATTTGCCAGTTACTAGCATGTTACTAGCATGATTAGCAGGCTACTAGCATGACTCTAGTTTGGCTAGTGATAGATAGATAGATAGATAGATAGATAGATAGATAGATAGATAAGGTTAGGATGATGATAGATAGATAGATGATAGATAGATAGATAGATAGATAGATAAGGTTAGATGATAGATAGATAGATAGATATAGATAGAGTTAGATGATAGATAGAATGATAGATAGACAGAGTTAGGTGATAGATAGATAGATAGATATATAGAGTTAGGTGATAGATAGATAGATAGATAGATAGATAGATAGATAGATGAGTTGGAATGAGTTTGAATGAGTTTGAATGGATTAGAAATACAGTACATAGAAGGGAAGTTTGATTGAGGCTCAAAGGATTCTGGGATTTTGACAGTTGGGATTTGAAAAGTGCTGGCTCATTTGAACATTCCGTCAATGTAAGTCTATGGGATTTTTCCCAAATTTAAACGCCATTTTTAGGAAAATCGTAAGTCCGATCAGTTAGAAAAGATATAGCAACTAACTTCAGATCAGTCTGAAGATCTTGGCTGAGTTTGGAGTTTGTAGAGTTGTAAAAGTTTTCCAGGAATTGCTGTGGTTAACAGCTCTTGCAAGAAGAATAATAATAATAATAAGCTTTAAATAAGAGACTCGGCAAGTCGGCTTCTCTCAAGCTCAACTCAAATAATTTAACTCAAGCCAAGTAAGATATCAGTAAGTTGGTTTCTCTCAAGCCAACTCAAATAACTCTTTAAGTTTAAGTAAGAGGATCAGTAAGTTGGCTTTCTCAAGCCAACTTAATAATAAGTTTAAATAGCATATCAGTAAGTTGGCTTTCTCAAGCCAACTTAATAATAATAAGCTTAAGTAGCAGATCAGTAGGTTGGCTTTCTCAAGCCAACCTAATAATAACTAGATAAAAAAGTTTGTCAAGACAAACTTTAAGTTGGCTTGAGAAAGCCGGAACAGAAAATTTAAAAAAGTTTTAAAAGTTTATAAAGTTTAAAAAGTTTAAGAAGTTTTAAAAAGTTTTAAGTTTGATGGTTTTCAGTCTGAAATAGTTTGAATTCTAAAGTAGTTTTAAAAGGTTAACGTTTGGATGTTTTGAAGGCAATACAGTCTGTCAGCGATAGATAGATAGATAGTTAGATAGATAGATAGATAGATAGAATGTTGTTAGGATGTTATTAACATGATTAACATGTGACTAGCATGATGTTATAATGATTACTAGCTAGCACCAGTACAAGTTGTTTCAGTACGCTTCTATAGGATCATTACAGTTACCAAGATCTTTACCAGCATGGCGCCAATACACCAGCGCCACCGCCACGTTGTTAGCATGATTTCAAGTTACCACATGATTAAGTTGCCAAGATGCTCTAGTTACCGCCAGTTAGGCAAGATGTTGCCAAGATGATTGTTGATTGTAAGACAAGTTCATCATGTTACTGGGTACGATTTAACAAAGCCACCAGCATGTTACCAGCACTACAGTTACCAGCACAAGTTGTTAACACGTCACCAAAGATGACAATAAGCCATAAAGATAAGTTCTGCCAAGATTGGCCAGTTAGCAAATTACGTTGCTGCTTATCGATCAGAAAGCACGGGTTAAGATGCGTTGTTATCATGCCATTAGCATGATTTAGCAGTTACCAACATGCTTCGTTAGCAATGATCGCCAGGTTACCAACATGACTACTGTTAAAGCCACAAGATGCCTATACTGCGATTGTGCCAGCATGCTTTTCCTGTACAAGTGATTAAAGAAAGTTGCCAAGATGCTCTAGCCAAGGATTTCACAGCCGCTAATGTTTCAGCTGATTGTTACAGCACGTTTCAACAAGGATCAAGAGGTTTGCCGTAAAGACGTTCTGGTAGATAATTAGCAAGTTGCTAGCATGTTTCTAGCATGATTAGCAAAGTTGCTAGCAGGTTTCTAGCATGATTAGCCAGTTGCTAGCATGTTTCTAGCATGATTAGCCAGTTGCTAGCATGTTTCTAGCATGATTAGCAAAGTTGCTAGCATGATTCTGGTTGCTAGCCATAGATAGTTAGTAATGGTTAGATAAATAGATAGATAGAGAGAGAGATAGATAGATAGATAGATAGATAGATAGTAATGGTTAGATAGATAGATAGATAGATAGTAATGGTTAGATAGATAGATAGATAGATAGATAGATAGATAGTAATGGTTAGATAGATAGATAGATAGATAGATAGATAGTAATGGTTAGATAGATAGATAGATAGATAGATAGATAGATAGATAGATAGAGTTTGAATGAGTTTAAATGGATTAGAAATACAGTACATAGAAGGGAAGGTTGATTGAGTCTCAAAGGATTCTGGGGATTTTGACAGTTGGAATTTGAATAGTGTTGGCTCATTTGAACATTCCGTCAATGTAAGTCTATGGGATTTTTCCCAGTTTTAATCTGGATTTTTAGGAAAACTGTAAGTCGGATCAGTTAGAAAAGATATAGCAACTCGAGTCAGACCAGTCTGAAGATCTGGGCTGAGTTTGGAGTTTGTAGAGTTAAAGCTCTAGGAGGAGTAGCAGTCAGAAAATTTAGTCTCAGAAGAATAATAATAACTAGATAAAAAAGTTCGTCAAGACAAACTTTAAGTTGGCTTGAGAAAGTCGGACCAGAAAGTTTTAAAAAGTTTGAAAAGTTTAAAAAGTTCAAAAAGTTTGAAAAGTTTAAAAAGTTTGAAAAGTTTAAAAAGTTTAAAAAGTTAAAAAGTTTAAAAAGTTTGAAAAGTTTGAAAAGTTTAAAAAGTTTAAAAAGTTAAAAAGTTTTAAAAAGTTTTAAGTTTGGATGGTTTTCAGTCTGAAATAGTTTGAAGTTTTAAAGTTTGAAGTTTTAAAGTTTCTAGCATGATTAACATGTTGCTAGCACATCTCTAGCATTACTAGCATGTTGCTAACACGTTTCTAACATGATTAGAAAGTTGCTAGCATGTTTCTAACATGATTAGGAAAGTTGCTAGCATTTTTCTAGCATGACTAGGATGTCGCTAGCATGTTTTAGCATGACTAGCATGTCACTAGCATATTTCTAGCATGATTAGCATGTCGCTAGCATGTTTCTAGCATGATTAGCATGTCGTTAGCATGTTTCTAGCATGATTAGCAAAGTTGCTAGCATGTTTCTAGCATGATTAACATGTTGCTAGCACATTTCTAGTATTATTAGCATGTTGCTAGCACGTTTCTAACATGATTAGAAAGTTGCTAGCATGTTTCAAACATGATTAGGAAAGTTGCTAGCATGTTTTTAGCATGACTAGCATGTCGCTAGCATGTTTCTAGCATGATTAGCATGTTGCTAGCATGTTTCTAGCATGACTAGCATGTCGTTAGCATGTTTTTAGCATGACTAGCATGTCGCTAGCATGTTTCTAGCATGATTAGCATGTCACTAGCATGACTAGCATGTCGCTAGCATGTTTGTAGCATGTGATTAGCATGTATTGCTTATGTTTCTAGAATGATTAGCAAAGTTCTTTAGCATGTTTTAACATGATTAGCATGTCAACTGGCATGTTCCTAACATGACTAGCGTAATGTTGTATGTTTCTAGCATGATTAGCAAAGTTCTTGTATGTTTTCTAGCATGATTAACGTAATGTTAGCATGTTTCTAACATGACTAGCGTAATGGTAGCATGTTTCTAGCATGACCTAGCATGTGGTAGCATGTTTCTAGCATGACTAGCATGTTGCTAGCATGTTGCTACCATGTTTCTAACATGATTAGCATGTCACTAGCATGTTTCTAGCATGATTAGCCAGTTGCTAGCATGTTTCTAACATGATTAGCATGTCACTAGCATGTTTCTAGCATGATTAACATGTCGCTAGCATGTTTCTAACATGACTAGCATGTCACTAGCATGTTTCTAGCATGATTAGCATGTCGCTAGCATGTTTATAACATGACTAACATGTAGTTAGCATGTTTCTGGCATGATTAGCAAAGTTGCTAGCATGTTTCTAGCATGATTAGCAAAGATGTTAGCATGTTTCTAACATGACTAGCATGTTTCTAGCATGATTAGCATGTCGTTAATGTTTCTATAGCATGATTAGCAAAGTTGTAGCATGTTTCTACCATGACTAGCATATGTTGGCATGTTTCTAGCATGATTAGCATGTCGCTAGCATGTTCCTAGCATGATTAGCATGTTGCTAGCCTGTTTCTAGCATGATTAGCATGTCGTTAGCCTGTTTCTAGCATGATTAGCATGTCGTTAGCATGTTTCTAGCATGATTAGCAAGTTGCTAGCATGTTTATAGCATGATTAGCAAACTTGCTAGCATGTTACTAGCATGATTAGCCAGTTACTAGCATGTTACTAGCATGATTAGCGAAGTTGCTAGCATGTTACTAGCATGATTTGCCAGTTACTAGCATGTTACTAGCATGATTAGCAGGCTACTAGCATGACTCTAGTTTGGCTAGTGATAGATAAATAGATAGATAGATGAGTCTGAATGAGTTTCAATGAGTTTGAATGGATTAGAAATACAGTACATAGAAGGGAAGTTTGATTGAGGCTCAAAGGATTCTGGGAGTTTTGACAGTTGGGATTTGAAAAGTGCTGGCTCATTTGAACATTCCGTCAATGTAAGTCTATGGGATTTTTCCCAGTTTTAAACATCATTTTTAGGAAAACCGTAAGTCCAATCAGTTAGAAAAGATATAGCACACCCGGCCATATCAGTCTGAAGATCTGGGCTGAGTTTGGAGTTTGTAGAGTTAAAGCTCTAGGACGAGTTAGAGTTAACAGTTTTAGTAAGAATAATAATAATAATAATAAGTTTAAATAGCATATCAGTAAGTTGGCTTTCTCAAGCCAACTTAATAATAAGTTTAAATAGCATATCAGTAAGTTGGCTTTCTCAAGCCAACTTAATAAGTCGGTGAGATAATAATAGTGATGCTTTGCCTTTGGCAAGCACCACTAACTAGATATGTACATTTCCTGAAGAAAATGTGAGTGGTGCTTGCAGTGGCAAAACTCGGCCCTCGGTTGCTAGGGGGCTGTAAGCGGTTGCTAGGGTGTGGCTATGAAGATCATAGGTCATTACTCATTGGTTACCTGAAAGATAAGTCAAATGAATGTGAGAGAAAGTGACAGTTGAGATTCAAATTCATGAACATTCTGCCATTGTAAGTCTATGGGATTTTTTAGCCCACTTTTTCGCCCGCTGTACGATCATCGTACGCCCACACGCTTAGAAAAGTCATAGCACACCTCTCCCCAGTAAGCCGGTTGATTTGACACCTCATTCATGGGTCTGTGACAAACGGTGCGGGACGAGTTACGCGCCGAAGTTTTGTCAGGACGAATAGTAATAGTAATACTAGATATGTACATTTTCTGAAGAAAATGTGAGTGGTGCTTGCCGTGGCAAAACTCGGCCCTCGGCTGCTAGGGTGATGTAAGTGGTTGCTAGGGTGTGACTGTGAAGGTCATAGGTCATTACTTATTGGTAACTTGAAAAGTAAAATGAGTATGAGAGAGTTAGAGAGAGAACAGGTTCCTAAGGCCCTGCATGTGTGAGTGAGAAAGTGACAGTTGAGATTTAAATTTATGAACATTCCACCATTATAAGTCTATGGGATTTTTTTGCCCGCTTTTTCGTCCGCTGTACGAACATCGTATGCCCGATCGCTTAGAAAAGTCATAGCACACCTCTCCTCAATGAGCCGCACAATTTGACACCTCATTCATGGGTCTACGACAAACGGTGCGGGACGAGTGACGCGCCGAAGTTTTGTCAGGGCGAATAGTAATAGTAACACTAGATATGTACATTTCCTGAAGAAAATGTGAGTGGTGCTTGCAGTGGCAAAACTCGGCCCTCGGTTGCTATGGAGTTGCTATGCGGTTGCTAGGGTGTGACTAGGAAGGTCATAGGTCATTACTTATTGGTTACTTGAAAAGTCAAATGAGTTTGAGTTAGAGAGAGAAAGGGTTCCTAAGGCCCTGCATGTGTGTGTGTGAGAAAGTGACAGTTGAGATTCAAATTCATGAGCATTCCACCATTGTAAGTCTATGGGATTTTTTTGCCCGCTTTTTTGTCCGCTGTGCAAACATCGTACGCCTGAGCGCTTAGAAAAGTCATAGCACACCTCTCCTCAATAAGCCGGTCGATTTGACACCTCATTCATGGGTCTACGACCAACGGTGCGGGACGAGTCACGCGCCGAAGTTTTGTCAGAGCGAATAGTAATAGTAATACTAGATATGTACATTTCCTGAAGAAAATGTGAGTGGTGCTTGCAGTGGCAAAACTCGGCCCTCGGTTGCTATGGAGTTGCTATGCGGGTGCTAGGGTGTGACTAGGAAGGTCATAGGTCATTACTTATTGGTTACTTGAAAAGTCAAATGAGTTTAAGAGTTAGAGAGAGAAATGGTTCCTAAGGCCCTGCATGTGTGTGTGTGAGAAAGTGACAGTTGAGATTCAAATTCATGAACATTCCGCCATTGTAAGTCTATGGGATTTTTTTGCCCGCTTTTTCGTCCGCTGTACGAACATCGTATGCCCGATCGCTTAGAAAAGTCATAGCACACCTCTCCTCAATGAGCCGCACAATTTGACACCTCATTCATGGGTCTACGACAAACGGTGCGGGACGAGTTACGCGCCGAAGTTTTGTCAGGGCGAATAGTAATAGTAATACTAGATATGTACATTTCCTGAAGAAAATGTGAGTGGTGCTTGCCATGGCAAAACTCGGCCCTCGGTTGCTATGGAGTTGCTATGCGGTTACTAGGGTAACTGGGGTGGTTGCTAGGATGTTGCTATGCGGTTGCTAGGGTACCCAGGGTGGTTGCTAAGGTGTTGCTATGCGGTTGCTAGGGTAACCGGGGTGGTTGCTAGGGTGTTGCTATGCGGTTGCTAGGGTACTCGGGGTGGTTGCTAGGGCGGTTGCTGGCTGGTCCCTGTGGATGGTTGCTATGGGTGTTATTAAGCGCGTTGCTAGGGTAACCGGGTGGTTGCCGTGGTGTTGCTACACGGGTTGCTAGGGTAACTCGGGTGGTTGCCAGGGTGGCTGCTAGTACTCTTGGGGTGGTTGCTAGTGCTGTCATGCTGCTGCTGTGGGTAACCGTGGTTGCTAGGCGTTGCCGCGCAAGCGCTAGGGTAAATTTTGGGTGGTTGCTACGGGCCGCTAAGGTAATTTGGGTGGCTGCTAAGGTTACATGCGGCTGTTAGGTAACCGGGTGGCTGCTAGGGTGTTGCCATGCGGTTGCTAGGGTAACCGGGTGGTTGCTAAGGTGCTGCTATGTGGTTGCTACGTAACCGGAGTGGCTGCTAGGGTGTTGCTATGCGGTTGCTAGGGGACTCAGGGTGGTTGCTAGGGCGGTTGCTAAGGTACCCAGGGTGGTTGCTAAGGTGTTGCTATGCCGTTGCTAGGGTATCCAGGGTGGTTGCTAGGGTGTTGCTATGCGGTTGCTAGGGTACTTGGGGTGGTTGCTAGGGCGGTTGCTAAGGTACTTGGGGTGGTTGCTAGAGTGTTGTTAGGCAGTTACTAGTTGTCACAGATCATTACTATGGAGTTTTATAGAGTTCTTAACCTGATTTAACGCTTAGCTAATCACTATTAGCATGTAGCTATTCACTGCTAGCATGACTAGCATCTTAAGGATTCCTATTTGCTAGCATGAATCAAAAGAACCAAGTTCCATGTCTCTACGATGTTCTGATGTAGAGATATAGGACTTGCTAGATGGTTGCTAGGGTACTCTGTTTGGTTGCTAGGGAGTGGCTTGGCAGCTACCAATGATGACACTCCAAAGGCTACTTGTCACTATGAATGATATAAATCAACCCCCATGTCTCTATGACATTCAGATTTGAAGATATGCCTCTTCAGGTTTGGGTTGTTAGGGTGCTCGATAGTGGTTGCTAGGGCGTGGCTATGAAGTGTCTATGGTGATTCATGATTGGCTGTTTACTGCCCCGAATCAAATGAGCCCACCCCCATGTCTCTATGACACTGTGATCCAAAGATATCCATCTGGGCTTTTATAATGGCAGTCTATGGGATCAGTTGCTAGGGTGCTCTAAATGGTTGCTAGGGCGTGGCTTGACAGCTTATCGGTGATCCTGAGAGTCTGATTGGTTGTCTGAGTTAAATGAGCCCTCCCCCATGTCTCTATGACACTGTAAACCAAAGTTATGTTCAATGCAAAATTCCTATGTAAATTACCATAGTAGGAAAAACACATGCTTTTCATGGGCCGTCCCTCCCCATAGTATGTCAATGGGGCCACTTTGGGGGACTCTTGCGCCCCAGGGGTACAACTTATACCCCATTGTGAGGTATGTTCTCGCACAGCTTGCAAACTTCTCCAGATGTAGTGAATCGCATGTTTCTACGAAATTCTCGCTCTGCGCTACGACCCCTCAAAGTTTGCCGCAATGCATTGTCTATGGGATTTTTCGGCTGATTTTTCGCCCCGTGTACGATCATCGTACACCCGATCGCTTATAAAAGTCATAGCACACCATTCCCGAATAGGCCGCACGACTTGACGCCCGTTTCATGGGTCTGTGACAAAAACTGCGGGACAAGTTACGCGCCGAAATTTTGTCCAGAAGAAGAATAATAATAACTAGATATGTACATTTCCTGAAGAAAATGTGAGTGGTGCTTGCCGTGGCAAAACTCGGCCCTCGGTTGCTAGGGGGCTGTAAGTGGTTGCTAGGGTGTGGCTACGAAGATCATAGGTCATTACTCATTGGTTACCTGAAAGATAAGTCAAATGAATGTGAGAGAAAGTGACAGTTGAGATTCAAATTCCTGAACATTCTGCCATTGTAAGGCTATGGGATTTTTTAGCCCACTTTTTCGCCCGCTATACGATCATCGTACGCCCGAACGCTTAGAAAAGTCATAGCACACCTCTCCTCAATACGACGCACGATTTGACACCTCATTCATGGGTCTGTGACAAACGGTGCGGGACGAGTTACGCGCCGAAGTTTTGTCAGGGCGAATAGTAATAGTAATACTAGATATGTACATTTCCTGAAGAAAATGTGAGTGGTGCTTGCCGTGGCAAAACTCGGCCCTTGGTTGCTGGGGGGTTGCTATGCAGTTGCTAGGGTGTGACTATGAAGGTCATAGGTCATTACTTATTGGTTACTTAAAAAGTCAAATGAGTATGAGAGAGAAAAGGTTCCTAAGGCCCTGCATGTGTGTGTGTGTGAGAAAGTGACAGTTGAGATTCAAATTCATGAACATTCCGCCATTGTAAGTCTATGGGATTTTTTTGCCCGCTTTTTCGTCCGCTGTACGAACATCGTATGCCCGATCGCTTAGAAAAGTCATAGCACACCTCTCCTCAATGAGCCGCACAATTTGACACC
Source organism: Labeo catla (assembly GCA_012976165.1). Taxonomy (NCBI): domain Eukaryota; kingdom Metazoa; phylum Chordata; class Actinopteri; order Cypriniformes; family Cyprinidae; genus Labeo; species Labeo catla. Next base: position 22,480 of record VONZ01001845.1, read on the forward strand.
TCATTCATGGGTCTACGACAAACGGTGCGGGACGAGTTACGCGCCGAAGTTTTGTCAGGGCGAATAGTAATAGTAATACTAGATATGTACATTTCCTGAAGAAAATGTGAGTGGTGCTTGCCGTGGCAAAACTCTGCACTCGGTTGCTAGGGTGTTGCTATGCGGTTACTAGGGTAATGGGGGTGGCTGTTAGGAAGTTGCTATGCGGTTGCTAGAATTACTTCAAGATTAGTTCTTAGGAGTATTTGCTATCACGGTTGCTAGGGTACCAGGGTGGTTGCCAGGCGGTTGCTAGGGTACCAAATTGGTTGCTAAGGTGTTGCTATCTCGCATTTCTTGCAGGAGGGTAACCGGGGTGAAGTTCTTAGAGATTGTTGCTATGCCGTTCTTTAAGGCACTTTCGAGGGGTGGTTGCTAGAGTTTGCTAGGGTACAGGGTGTAGTTGCTAAGATGCTATCGGTTCTTTAGAATTTTCGGGGGTGGTTTACTAGAGGCTGATCTACTAGGGTAACTGGGAATTGAGCTGCTAAGGTGTTGCTATCACGATTCTTAGAGGTAACGGGGTGGATTTACTAGAGGTGTTGCTATCACCCGGTTGCTAAATTTTCGAGGGTGAATTTGCTAGAAGTGGTTACTTCGGTAACAGGGGGTGGTTGCTAGGGTGTTGCCATGTGGTTGCTAAATTGTAGGGTGGATTTCTTAGGAGTGTTACTATCACGGTTGCTTCTACAGAGGGTACTTGGGGTGGTTGCTAGGTGGTTGGTATTTAAAGGTTTAGGAATTAGTTTGCTAAAGTCATTTGCTATCGCGGTTCTTAGGAGTAACGGAATTGATTTACTTAGAAGCCGGTTGCTATCACGGTTCTAGTAGGGTAAAAGCGGGGGTGGTTGCTAGGCTGGTTGCCAAGGTACCCAGGGTGGTTGCTAAGGTGTTGCTATGCCGTTGCTAGGGTATCCAGGGTGGTTGCTAGGGTGTTGCTATGCGGTTGCTAGGGTACATGGGGTGGTTGCTAGGGCGGTTGCTAAGGTACTTGGGGTGGTTGCTAGAGTGTTGTTAGGCAGTTACTAGTTGTCACAGATCATTACTGTGGAGTGTTATAGAGTTCTTAGCCTGATTAAACACTTAGCTAATCACTATTAGCATGTAGCTATTCACTGCTAGCATGACTAGCATCTTAAGGATTCCTATTTGCAAGCATGAGTCAAAAGAACCAACTCCCATGTCTCTACGATGTTCTGATGTAGAGATATAGGTCTTGCTAAATGGTTGCTAGGGTACTCTGTTTGGTTGCTAGGGAGTGGCTTGGCAGCTACCAATAATGACACTCCAAAGGCTGCCTGCCAGCATGAATGATGTAAACCAACCCCCAAGTCTCTATGACATTCAGATTTGAAGATATGCCTGTGTGGGTTTGGGTTGCTAGGGTCCTCGATAGTGGTTGCTAGGGCGTGGCTAGGAAGTGGTGAAGGTAATTTATGATTGGCTGTTAACTGCCCTGAGTCAAATGAGCCCACCCCCATGTCTCTATCACATTCAGATTTGAAGATATGTCTGTGTAGGTTTGGGTTGCTAGGGTGCTCAATAGTGGTTGCTAGGGCGTGGCTAGGAAGTGTCTATGGTGATTCATGATTGGCTGTTTGCTGCCCCGAATCAAATGAGCCCACCCCCATGTCTCTATGACACTGTGATCCAAAGATGTCCATCTGCGCTTTTATAATGGTGGTCTATGGGATCTGTTGCTAGGGTGCTCTAAATGGTTGCTAGGGCGTGGCTTGACAGCTTCACAGTGATCCTGAGAGTCTGATTGGTTGACGGAGTTAAATGAGCCCTCCCCCATGTCTCTATGACACTGTAAACCAGAGTTATGTTCAATGCAAAATTCCTATGTAAATTACCATAGTAGGAAAAAAACATGCTTTTTAATGGGCCGTCCCTCCCCATAGTATGTCAATGGGGCCACTTTGGGGGGCTCTTGCGCCCCAGGGGTACAACTTATACCCCATTGTGAGGTATGTTCTCGCACAGTTTGCGAGCCTCTCCAAATGTGGCGAATCGCATGTTTCTACGAAATTCTCGCTCTGCGCTACGACCCCTCAAAGTTGGCTGTAATGCATTGTCTATGGGATTTTTCGGCTGATTTTTCGCCCCGTGTGCGCACATCGTACCCCCGATCGCTTATAAAAGTCATAGCACACCATTCCCGAATAGGCCGCACGATTTGACACCCGTTTCGTGGGTCTGTGACAAAACCTGCGGGACTAGTTACGCGCCGAAATTTGTACGGAATCTATTATAATAATAATAATAAGTATGTGAGATAGTAATAGTGATGCTTTGCTTCGCAAGCACCACTAACTAGATATGTACATTTCCTGAAGAAAATGTGAGTGGTGCTTGCAGTGGCAAAACTCGGCACTCGGTTGCTAGGATGTTGCTATGCGGTTGCTATGGTACTCGGGGTGGTTACTAGGACTGTTGCTAGGGTACTCAGGGTGGTTGCTAGGGTGTTGCTATGCAGTTGCTAGGGTAATTGGGGTGGCTGCTAAGGTGGCTGCTAGGCACCCAGGATGGTTGCTGTGGCCGTGGTCATGCAGCTGCTAGGTAACCGGAGTGGCTGCCAGGGCAGCTGCTGTGGCAACCCAGGGCGGTCGCCATGCCAAGCGCAGTTGCCAGCGCACCCAGGGTGGTTGCTAAGGTGTTGCCATGCGGCTGCTAGGTAACCGGGTGGTTGCCAGGGCTGCCGTTGTGTTCCAGGGTGGTTGCTAAGGCGTTGCCGCGCGGTTGCCATGGTAAACCGGGTATTGCTAGGTGCTGCCGCGCTGCCGCTGGTGGGGCAACCGGGGTGGCTGCTGTACGGCCGCTATGGGTACCCAGGGTGGTTGCTAAGGTGTTGCCATGCGGTTGCCAGGGCAACCAGGGTGGTTGCTAGGTGTTGCTGGCTATGGTTGCCAGGGTACCCAGGGTGGCTACTGGCGCGGTTGCTAAGGCACCCGTGGGTGGTTGCTAAGGTGTTGCTATGCCGTTGCTATGGTAACTGGGGTGGTTGCTAGGGTGTTGCTATGCGGTTGCTAGGGTATTTGGGGCGGTTGCTAGGGCGGTTGCTAAGGTATTTGGGGTGGTTGCTAGAGTGTTGTTAGGCAGTTACTAGTTGTCACAGATCATTACTATGGAGTTTTATAGAGTTCTTAGCCTGATTTAACACTTAGCTAATCACTATTAGCATGTAGCTATTCACTGCTAGCATGACTAGCATCTTAAGGATTCTTATTTGCTAGCATGAATCAAAGGAACCAAGTCCCATGTCTCTATGTTGTTCTGATGTAGAGATATAGGACTGGTTGCTAGGGTACTCTGTTTGGTTGCTAGGGAGTGGCTTGGCAGCTACCAATGAGATGAGGACACTCCAAAGGCTGCTTGTCAGTATGAAAGATATAAATCAATCCCCATGTCTCTATGACATTCAGATTTGAAGGTATGTCTGTGTGGGTTTTCGTTGCTAGGGTGCTCAATAGTGGTTGCTAGGGCGTGGCTAAGAAGAGGTTAAGGTAATTCATGATTGGCTGTTTGCTACCCGAGTCAAATGAGCCCGCCCCCATGTCTCTATGACACTGTGATCCAAAGATATCCATCTATCCATTTATAATGGTGGTCTATGGGATCTGTTGCTAGGGTGCTCTAAATGGTTGCTAGGGCGTGGCTTCACAGCTTCACAGTGATTCTGAGAGTCTGATTGGTTGGCTGAGTTAAATGAGCCCTCCCCCATGTCTCTATGACATTGTAATGCAGAGTTATGTTCAATGCAAAATTCCTATGTAAATTACCATAGTAGGAAAAAAACATGCTTTTTAATGGGCCGTCCCTCCCCATAGTATGTCTATGGGGCAACTTTGGGGGGCTCTTGCGCCCCAGGGGTACAACTTATACCCCATTGCGGGGTATGTTTTTGCACAGCCTGTCAGCCTCTCCAAATGTGGTGAATCACACATTTCTACCAAATTCTCGCTCTGTACTACGACACATCAAAGTTTGCCGCAATGCATTGTCTATGGGATTTTTTTGGCGATTTTTCGCCCCGTGTACGATCATCGTACCCCCGATCGCTTATAAAAGTCATAGCACACCATTCCCGAATAGGCCGCACGATTTGAGGCCCATTTCGTGGGCCTGTGACAAAAACTGCGGGACAAGTTACGCGCCGAAGTTTTGTCCAGAAGAAGAATAATAATAATAATAATAATAAGTATGCACAATTACAATAGTGATGCTTTGCTTCGCAAGCACCACTAACTAGATATGTACATTTCCTGAAGAAAATGTGAGTGGTGCTTGCCGTGGCAAAACTCTGCACTCGGTTGCTAGGGTGTTGCTATGCGGTTACTAGGGTAACGGGGGTGGCTGTTAGGAAGTTGCTATGCGGTTGCTAGGGTACTCGGGGTGGTTGCTAGGGTGGTGTTATATCACGGTTGCTAGGGTACTGCAGAACTAAGTTCTTTGGGTGATTTGCTAGGAATTTTTTGGGTGGTTGCTAAAGATTGCTTATCTTGGTTGCTAGAATTAACCGGAATTTGAAGTTTGCTAAGGGTGTTTGCTATACCCGTTGCTAAGGCACTTCCGGGGTGGTTGCTAGAGTGATTTAACTAGAATTTACTGGGGTGGTTGCTAAGGTGTTGCTATCACGGTTGCTTTAGAATTTTCGGGGTGGTTGCTAAGAGGTTGCTAGGGTAACTGGGGTGGATTTTGCTAAGGTGTTGCTATCACGGTTACTTCGGGTAACGGGGGTGGTTGCAACTAGAGGTGTTGCTATCGCGGTTGCTAGAATTTTCAGGGTGGTTGCTAGAGGCCGGTTGCTAGGAGTAACAGGGGTGGTTTGCTAGGGTGTTGCCATGTAGTTGCCTAGGGTAACCAGGGTGGTTGTAGGGTGTTTACTATCACGGTTGCTAGAATTGCCAGGGTGGTTGCTAGGGCAGTTGCTAGGAGGTACCCAAATTGGTTTGCTAAAAGGTGTTGCTATCTGGAGAAGTTTGCTAGGAGGCTTGAAGAATTGGATTTATAGGATGATTTGCTGCTCTTGGGAACACTTTAAGTGGGGTGGATTTACTAGAGTAGGTTGCCAAGGTACCCAGGGTGGTTGCTAAGGTGTTGCTATGCCGTTGCTAGGGTATCCAGGGTGGTTGCTAGGGTGTTGCTATGCGGTTGCTAGGGTACATGGGGTGGTTGCTAGGGCGGTTGCTAAGGTACTTGGGGTGGTTGCTAGAGTGTTGTTAGGCAGTTACTAGTTGTCACAGATCATTACTGTGGAGTGTTATAGAGTTCTTAGCCTGATTAAACACTTAGCTAATCACTATTAGCATGTAGCTATTCACTGCTAGCATGACTAGCATCTTAAGGATTCCTATTTGCAAGCATGAGTCAAAAGAACCAACTCCCATGTCTCTACGATGTTCTGATGTAGAGATATAGGTCTTGCTAAATGGTTGCTAGGGTACTCTGTTTGGTTGCTAGGGAGTGGCTTGGCAGCTACCAATAATGACACTCCAAAGGCTGCCTGCCAGCATGAATGATGTAAACCAACCCCCAAGTCTCTATGACATTCAGATTTGAAGATATGCCTGTGTGGGTTTGGGTTGCTAGGGTCCTCGATAGTGGTTGCTAGGGCGTGGCTAGGAAGTGGTGAAGGTAATTTATGATTGGCTGTTAACTGCCCTGAGTCAAATGAGCCCACCCCCATGTCTCTATCACATTCAGATTTGAAGATATGTCTGTGTAGGTTTGGGTTGCTAGGGTGCTCAATAGTGGTTGCTAGGGCGTGGCTAGGAAGTGTCTATGGTGATTCATGATTGGCTGTTTGCTGCCCCGAATCAAATGAGCCCACCCCCATGTCTCTATGACACTGTGATCCAAAGATGTCCATCTGCGCTTTTATAATGGTGGTCTATGGGATCTGTTGCTAGGGTGCTCTAAATGGTTGCTAGGGCGTGGCTTGACAGCTTCACAGTGATCCTGAGAGTCTGATTGGTTGACGGAGTTAAATGAGCCCTCCCCCATGTCTCTATGACACTGTAAACCAGAGTTATGTTCAATGCAAAATTCCTATGTAAATTACCATAGTAGGAAAAAAACATGCTTTTTAATGGGCCGTCCCTCCCCATAGTATGTCAATGGGGCCACTTTGGGGGGCTCTTGCGCCCCAGGGGTACAACTTATACCCCATTATGAGGTATGTTCTCGCACAGTTTGCGAGCCTCTCCAAATGTGGCGAATCGCATGTTTCTACGAAATTCTCGCTCTGCGCTACGCCCCCTCAAAGTTGGCCGTAATGCATTGTCTATGGGATTTTTCGGCTGATTTTTCGCCCCGTGTGCGCACATCGTACCCCCGATCGCTTATAAAAGTCATAGCACACCATTCCCGAATAGGCCGCACGATTTGATACCCGTTTCGTGGGTCTGTGACAAAAACTGCGGGACTAGTTACGCGCCGAAATTTGTACGGAATCTATTATAATAATAATAATAAGTATGTGAGATAGTAATAGTGATGCTTTGCTTCGCAAGCACCACTAATAAGCACGCAGAATAGTAATAGTGATGCTTTGCTTCGCAAGCACCACTAATAATAATAAGTATGTGAGATAATAATAGTGATGCTTTGCCTTTGGCAAGCACCACTAATAATAAGTTTAAATAGGATTTCAGTAAGTTGGCTTTCCCAAGCCAACTTAATGATGCCAATTTGTCAAGGAGATGAATTCAAGTTCCTCTGTAAATTAGCCATAGCAAACAAAAAATGACTGTTCAGTTAAATTCTGATCAGTCATGACTGCATTGCAAGTAATGACTGCACAGAAATTTATTAAGTTTAGTTTAGCTATGGGCAGCTCTACTGAAGACAGTAATAGTAAGTGCTGTAATTGTTTATGGGTTAGAAATCGCTGCTGTGAAAGTAAAATTGGAAATATTTGTAGGGGGGAATTCACTGCTGCGGCAGTGAAGTAATAAGTGATTTGTTAGGGTAAATCACTGCAGTGTCACTAAGAAATAACAGAGCTGATTTGAGAATGGTGGGAAATGTCACTGCTGCAGCAGAGACATACTGAAGATTTGCTGGGAGACCAAGACGTACAGGGGTCCAAGACGTACAGTTGCCTGAAAGAAATCTCACAGTGGATGGCTCACAACGCTGTTGTGAGTGCGACTTTAGAAAGCTCAGCTGGCCAGCAATGCGACAATGCCAAGACAGGTATTCTTTGAGCATGACAAGCTATTTTCACAAATATATGACTCGGCCTGAAGGTCGGAAGTGGGTAATCGTCTGCGCTCAGTCAATCTTTCTCTCCTTCGCTGTCTGTTTGGGCTTGTTAAGTAGAAATCTACAGAACCTCTGTAGACATCAGCATGGTACACAAATAATCATTAACTCATGTACTAGGCGTAGAACAAGAAGGGAAAAAGGTCAAAAAAAGGACAAAACATGCCAATAAAGTGGTTGTTGCGGTTCTTGAAAACCTCTGCGGTTGGCTCGTCAATAGCGCTGTATTGCGATGATTGCGACAGCCCAACAGGAATTCTGCTGTTGCTGGGAAATGGCAAATGAGAATCCAGATGACTGGGTAGAAATTTTTGGATGTATTAAAAGGAGGGAGGTGTATGGGTTATTAATTAATAGCAGGGCACTGCTGACCAAAGACTAGTTTAAAGAAAAAAATTACTGCAAAGGCAGATTTAATATGGAGCCAGTCAACTAAATTTCTGAAAGGGGGAAAGAGAGAGAGACAGCAGTTTGAATTTTAACTCCTGTTATAAGTTCTGCTTTAATTATAATGCAGAAGGAAGACTGGATTAACCTACTGAGGAACTGTATTAGTTCGGCAGAACTTGATCTGCATTTGTTGAAACAATAGATTACAGTGCACTCCATGGAGTTGTCTCAGTAGAAGGAAATGTTTGGAAGGCCCATTCTTTCAACCACGGGGTAATGAACATGACAAGCCCAGGGAGAAATCTCTGCTGTGGCAGATAAATAACAAAATTAAATCATAAAGCTGCTGTAAAACGGAATAATGAAGAAATGTAATGTGCTAATGTAACGGGTGAGACATCAAGTAATGATGATACAAGCTGTTTAAAGTATCCTTCTTCATAAGACAAAGTATGTAGCATCACAGCACATAGCTGACTTTTAGTTAGCCTGAACTGAGCGGACCATCTTCAGAAACATGCAAAAGAAGATGGTTTACACACAACAGAGAAATGCGGTAGTGCTGATTCTACTTGTTGATTTACTAAGGGATGAAAGCAATTAAGACATCCACAAATATGCAAATATATGCAAATATTATTAAACCACATAACAGTGGTTTAATAAAATTGTGAAATATCTTAACACGAAAATGTATTTTATCTACATACTTTGTAGAAATCTGCCAGGAGAAGCAGGCATGAGGAATTATCACTTTGAACAGAAGCATCTGATGACCTGCTAAATTGGATTTTGTGTACATGAAGTAAGCTTGGAGCCATTTGTGTTCACAATGCACAGTTTAAAGAGCCATATTGATAGCTGAAACTGAATCATACTCGGACCACCTCCAAGATGGGCTTGGTTTACAAAGTTCTGCAATATTTTTTAGTGCTGACATATGGGCCAAATCCAGTGGAACATGTTCAGACTCCTTAAAATAACAAGGTGTGACAACACCCAGACAGGTAGAGGTTCCACAGCAGCAGTATAGGTTGGGGCTGCTATGTGAGTGGCTGTAAAGACGGTGCATAATGACCGTTCAGCTGATGTAGGTGGTCGATAGATAGCAAGATGGAGAAAAGAGGCCAGCATCTTTGCGGAGGCAGCCTCACGCTAGGACACCTGTGAAAGAAAGGTTGTAGGAAGAAAGAAAATGGGTATGCAAAGCAGCAGCCAGAGTGGTTTCTTGTTGTGGAGGCAGCCTCACGTTAGGGCGCTTCTGGAAAAAAGGTTCTAGGAAGAAAAGAGAAATAGATATACCAAGGAGCGAAGATGGGTGTGTTTCAGGCGAAGCAAGGTAAAATAGTGGGAGCAAAGTCATGGCCAGGGAGTGTCCAGTCATTCTTAGCAATGGCTTTAAACTTTGCTAACACATTAAAGGGCTTCATTTTCATGGCATGAAAACGCCAATTAACACATTAGTTGATGGAGATCTGAAAAAGCATGATAATGGATAGTCAGGATAAATACTATTAAAATCTCAAGAGTAAATATGATTTAGTTGGACATCAAAAAGTTTAAGAAAATTGCCATGTACATGAGTGTAAACGGTAAACCCGGTATGCTTTGTGCAACGTTTTAGATTATAACTTCACAAAACATTACATTATAGATTATAGATTTAAATTGTAACTTCACAAAACACAAAATATAAGGCATAATAATCGCACTTTAAAAGTGGTTCATCTCTAATCAAACGAGTCTATTCACCATATAAAGCGATTTATAGATTTTAAGCAAATGTTTATGGGGTAGGTGACATACTATTTGACTAAAGCTGAGACTACCTGGATCCGCAATGATGATTCAAAATTAAAAACATGATTTGAAAAACAACAGTAATCCGACCAGAGGGAGCTCGATATATGATGCAGTGAGTGGGGATTATATGTGGAGACTATTTGGTCACTGTTGGAGCGTGTTGGATTGGATTGTTTGTTCAGATTGACCTGTCTATTATTACCGTACGCTGTAGAATAGAAGCGCATGACAGTGTAGTGCGCGGATGGGTTACCCGGACGGGAGAAGCGCGTTTGATTGAGGCGTGTGGGCAAATCTGGGGGACATCAATGATGGGCTCGATTTCCCTTGTTGAAAGCTTAAAGTGGAGCCGCATTAAGAGTGACTTTGCAGAGCATTGTTAGTTGGAGGAGAAGTGCAGGATTTCGTCAGGCTGGGAGGCTGTTCACGGGACAGGGCGGGGTTGTATGCTGGATGAACTGATGCTGGGACAGTGCAATGAGAACTGCTTATATAGGCTCATATAGGCTTATATAGCTGCTTATATATTTGACAGAAAATTACCCAGTAGAAATTATGGGGTTGCACCAACTAATCGACTAGTTGACTTTAATGCTCTGCCGTGATCTGTTACATGAATCTATTACAGCTCTGGGATGCAAATACAGGTGAAGCAGGTATAGCAGCAAGGTGAAGGTGGTGAAGGGGAACTAGAATCATACTCAACATTCAGTGGGAGTTGGCTCTTGAACATGGAGAACGAGACATTGATTTTTAATGTACTGTGTGCCTTTAGAGGTTACCACATAGCTGGTTGAGGAGTGTGGGCATGTACAATCACTCTGAGCTATCTGTGTCCTTACTGTCTCACCTGGTTATAAAGGCAAAAGACTGTGGGAATTGTGGCCATAACATGCTTGCCGCAAAACCTGTCTTTCAGTTTTTTTGTTTGTTTTTTTTTTTTTTTTCTGTAAACATAAATGTATAATGTATAATCTCCTCATCATCACTGCAATCACTGTCTGTATCCACGTTATTCTTTAACACCTAAGCCTATGGACAAGACTTCTTGTTCATTAGCCGCTATAGGGAAATAAAAAGAAGAATAACAACGTGCAGTAAATGGTAAAACTGTTTGCACTACAAACAAGTATGTGTATAATTAAGATAATACATTAAAATAATACGGTAAGACACACCATTTTTTCAATATCAAGCAGCAAAACAAGCTGTTTTTCTACAGCTAAGATAAACCAGAAGCCAGACCCATAAAATATACAAATGACCTCACTCTTACAGGGAAAAATAAGGTGAATAATGCTGCATTCCATCTGTACTTGAAATCTGGAAATTCCGAGCTCCTAGTAGGAACTTTTAACATGAATGCACTCCCAAGTCAGAGTTTCAACTTGGAATCTCAGAGGAATCACAACAACTCCAACTTCAGAATTCAATATGGCTGCTCAGTGCATCAACAGAAGAAAAACTGTAGTAATATTGTTTATTAGCACTTATATTTGTCTGTATGTTTTTTTTGTCACAGAAGAGTATCTGAGCAGAGTGAAGTGGAAGTGGAGCAGTATGATTTTTGACTGGAGTGAGGAGTGAATTTTTTTAAAAGTTGGAGTGTCATGGTTTTCACTCGCTCTGTTCATGCTTTAAACATTATTAGCTAACTTGATAGATATGTGGATCACTTAAATCAGAAAAAAAGTTGAAGGACATACCTTGTGATTCTCCAGTGATCTCTCCTGTGATTCCCTGTGTTACTCTAGTGTAATCTCCAAGTCTCCTGTGATCTCCTTCATTTAGTTCCTGTGCAGTAAGAAAACCATTTACCTTTGTCCTGAGGTGTGCTGAGGTCTGCTGGATCCATCCTTTTGACTCTCCGTACTCCTGAACCTGGTAAAAGAATTTGTAGACTCTGAGTCTGGTATTCCCTGACAAAAGGCCAGACCCAACCACAACCATAAACCCAACAAGCCCTGATCCTTTCAAAAACTTTATCTATTCACTCTGCCATGTTCTCATCACACCTGGATCCACAGCACCAGCCAAAACACTAAACCCCATACTCTAAATCAAATTCTCAATAGCCTAAGCCAATCCTTCAACAACCTAGCAATACACTTCATTACTGATCTTCCTAATTCCAATCCTTTTACTTCCATCTGTGTCTGTCACAAATCTGGTCGGTGTCCCGTCGTCCGCTCACCACCAGATGTCACTCTCACCTCGCCTACACACTCTGACTGTTGCACCACACTCCGGACTGCATCTCCCATCCTCCACCGCACTGATTGCGTCAGCCCCCGTGACCAATCAGGCGTTCTATATAAGCGCCGGTCCCTCCCAGTGCACTTCCTGGATTGTTATTGTTGTTAGCGTTCCCTAGTTTCCTTGTTCCCTCAGTTCCCGAGTTTCTAGTTCCCGTGTTTTGGTTGTATCGCCTGGTTATATCGTTTCGACTCATCGCCGCCTGCCTACTGACTCTCGCTCGTGTTTTCTGGTTATTCTCCTCGCCAAGCCCCTTACGGATTACGTTCGCCACGGATCCACCCTCGCCTGTTTCACGGACTTCTATTGTGTATTGTCTTCGTTATACCTGCCTGCCACTGTTTGACCCTGCCTGTTCGACCATGTATCTGTCTAGTCCCTCAAATAAAAGCTTGCAGATGGATCCCCTCGCCTCTCGTCTCATTCACTCCGTTACAGTGTCATTGTTGACTGTTTTCTGAATCATGTCATCTTATCCCCAAGAAAGGTTTACCCACAGCTATGGAGACAACAGAGGCCCTGTTCATCCAGTAGACATTACAAATTGTAGCTTTAGAAATAAATATTTTATTTGATTTAACATAAAATTTATTACACATAAATATTTAGGCTGCAACTATGGAACATAAAAGAAGATCATTTGAGAAACATCTCAGTATTTTTTTGTCCATACAATGGAAATCATTACCAAATAACCAAAACTGCTTTGTTACATAAAAGAAAGGTTTGAAAGGACATGAGGGTGAGTAAATGATGACAGAATTTTTTTTTTTTTTCGGTGAACTATTCCTTTATTATTATTATTATTATTTTAATGAAATTATACTCTAAATAAAAAACTAAATCTGCCAGCAGGTGGTGATAATTGTCTTTATGAGTCTTCCATTCATTCATTCGATACATTCAAGCAGCTAATTTTTTCAGGAATTACAGTTCCCCTTCAGTCGTACTCTACGATGTTACATCATAACTGACGTATTTGGGGTCCTACTTGGGGGCCTAATCACCTCTGAGCTTAAGAAGAAAAGGCCAATGAACATTGGCAGGAGGCTGGAGGTTGGGTTCCCACCTTCCCTGGGTGTTCGCGGTCTGATGATTGGTTTCTGGCGACGGACGCGGCTCTTGGCTGCACCCTCCCTGGTACTTTTCTTCCCAGAGGTTCATGAAGAGCTCAACTACATGTTCGGCTCTTTCCCCCGCACTTTCCTCGCGGGTGGGGGTGGCCTGGAACACCCACTCCGGTGAAGTGTGCGATTGCGGTGCACCTGTTGGGGCTGTCCGTGCTTCCCTCATAAGCTTGTAAGCTTTGCCAGCCCTGGCTGTAAAGCAGGGCTCACAGCACTGCAGGCTCACGGGGGGTGCCCTGCCCCACTTGGGAGAATGGCACCTGGGTCCTCAACTATCTCGACGACTGGAGTATGAATACCCCACTCGTGAGATTTGTTTGACGAATACAGGAACTTGGTGCCTTCGCACCCTAGCCATTGGGACTTTGGGTCAACTGGGAGAAGGGTGAGCTCTAAAAAAGGAGAACAAAGCTCCCTCTTTTCTCGGTATGGAGTTGGATCCGGTCGAGACATGTCAGCTAAAGGGTTGGTGCTGAACTGCCTGATTCTTTTCAGGTGCAGAAGCGGTCCCTCTAAACTTTTCAGAGGCTCCTAGGGCATATGGCGGCCGTAGCTGTGGTTTGGCCGCTCAGCTGTCCAATATGAGATCGCTTCAGCACTGACTATACGACCGGATCCTGAGATGGGCATGGCACTATGGCACACTTCGGGTTGGCGTCCTCCTCAGTGTTGCCACCTTCTCAGCTACTCGTCAGACCCTGTATTCCTATGGGCAGCTGTGCTCTTAGGCCAGGTGTCAAGGCATCAGGCAGTCATCTCGGAAGCCGGAACTTGGACGCTCTGAGCAGCTCTTGTTTTCTTATGGGTCAGCAGATGGGGAATGCTGTCCTCAAGAAGAGGCTTCTTAGTGCCAAGGTAAGCTGTGTCCCTTAGGAGTCGAGTGCACTCTACAAAGATTTACTTCTTCTAGGCATGGTACACAACGCTTCTCTAGCAGACATATGTAGGAGCTGCGGGCCGGGTGACACCCATCACTGTGCAAGATTCTATTCTGTGTCCTATTCTAGCTGTGTCCTCCCATGTGTTGCTGGTAACTTCAGGTAATTGGCGGGAGGACGGCTTGGTGTCGGCTTGCTGTGCCATTCCTTACGGATCCGTGCGCTTTCTCCCAATTGTTCCCCTCAGTGAACTCTGAGTCCTCCATTGCCCCGCAGTCCAGATTAGGGCGAAGTAGTCTGTGACTGTGCTCCAACAGGGGGTCTCCTTCGCCCCCTGAAAGTTGTGGCATAATGTCTCAGCAGTTTCTCCACAGTTTATTCCACCGTGTTCCCCCTAGTATCTTATTAGATATTTTATTTTACCAGTTTCCCCATGGCTTTAAATTTTGTCATTGTGCTCCGCCCCCCAACAGTTGCTTCAGATACCTGGCACCACTGATGGGACCTGAATGAGTGGATGCACACCACCATCTTATATACCCGTATGTACAGGGGAGTGGCTTGGCATGCAAATTCCACTCGCCAATGTTCATTGGCCTTTTCTTCTTAAGTTCAGAGGTGATTGGGCCCCCAAGTAGGACCCCAAATACGTCAGTTATGACGTAAGGTCTCCGTTCCCTCCTTCAGGGAACAACGGTTACAGATGTAACCGAGACGTTTTTCTCATTTGCTAAAACACTAAACCCCATACTCTAAACCAAATTCTCAATAGCCTAAACCAATTTGTCAAATAAATCACTCTTTCTGCAAAAACTCTTTCTGATTTGTTTAGACACTGTTTGCAGATCTCATGCACTCCTTTTGCAAAACTCTAAACACATTCTCACTTACTAAGACATAATTTGCTCTGTGATGAACTTGTGATGCAAAACCCTAAACACAAGAAAGCAAAAGCTAAGCACAACTGCAACACGGCTGTTATTGTTTACACACAATAATTCAAAATTCTTCACACTTGTTACTAAATATTTAAATATACAAAATATAAGCCAGTTCAAAGTGCACAGAGCCATGGGTGCATCTGTCAATCTGAGAGTTACAGAAGAGTGTGTATATATATACATATGTGTGTGTATGGTATATTCACCAAACTAAGGTGTGATTTCTTTTGAGTGTGTGTATGTTTTTTGATTTTCTATATATAGATAGATAGATAGATAGACAGATAAATAGATAGATAGACAGACAGATAGATAGATAGATAGACAGATAGATATACATGTACACCTATGCACACGCCACACACACACACACACACACACACACACACGTTTGTTTTTGTGAATTGTGGGGACTTTCCATAGACTTCTATAGATTTTATACTGACCAAACGATATTGTCTATCCCCTAACCCAACCCTAACCCTAAACCTAGCCCTCACAGAAAACATGTTTGCATCGTTACACTTTCAGATAAACACCATTTACTACTACGCAGGCCGGTCCCCACAATGTCAAAAATTTCAGGTTTTACTATCCTTGTGGGGACATTTGATCCCCACAATGTAGCAAGAACAAGTACACACACACACACACATATATATTTATTTCAAGACAACTCTCCAACTATTTTAGTTTAGACACTGTTTGCAGAACACATTCTCACTCACTAAGACACAGTTTGCTCTGTGATGAACTTGTGCAAAACCCTAAACACAAGAAAGCAAAAGTTAAGCAAAACTACAACACAGCTGTCATCGTTTACACACAGTAACTCGAAATTCTTCAGACTTGTTTCAAAATATTTAAATCCTCGTGCCGCGGACCTTGGTGGGGAGCAAGTGCGGCCGCCGGACTTCGCCCCTTACCTGGACCCTTCTGTTTATTTTGGACACTTTTATTTCCCCTTTTGGACACTTTTGTTTATATTGTTTAATAAAAGCCTCTCCGAGGCCTGACGTCATGCCCACTGTGTCTGTCGTTTTGCTCTTCCCGCCACAACATATATATATATATATATATATATATATACATATATATGTATGTATATATTTCTATACATATTATCGCCCAGGGGCGGCGCTAGGGGTGAGCTAAAGGGACTAATGTTTTTATTACCATGTATTTTGCGAATTAAGAGTTTTCATGCGAATTACAATCATTTCTAATAAACCAGCACTTAAACAGCAAAATGCAGCTGCTCTAAGGTAGGCTACTGTATAACTTCATAATACTGATCTCATCATCTGTCTAAATTAGGTTATTGTTACTGTAGCAACAAATTGCAGACTTGTTATATTGCTCTTGCTGCCCCTGTGATATTGTGTGATATGTGTGTCTGTCGAGTTCTGATGCCTACGTGTCTCTGCACAGCACAGCAGTATAGCACACATTGATGGGCACATCATACACTGTCAGAAAAAAAAGGTACAGTTCTGTCGCTGGGGCAGTACCCTAAGGTACAAATATGTACTGTTAAAGTGCTAATATGTGCCTTTAAGGTACTAATATGTACCGTTTAGCGGTAGGTAAGGTACAAAGATGTACCTTTTCACTTTTGTACCTTAGGGTAGGCTACTGTCCCAGTGACAGAACTGTACCTTTTTTTTCTGACAGTGTAGACAGGCAGAGAGCCACAGAAGTGAAGCCCTCCCTCCCTTTCCAGTTGTGTTTTGCTGCGTCCGAAATCGCATACTTCCCTACTATATAGTACGCGAAAAACAGTATGCGAGGCGAGTAGTATGTCCGAATTCATAGTATTCGAAATTCAGTAGGCGAGAAGTACCCGGATGACCTACTGCTTCCGCCCGAATTCTGTAGTACGCATACCATAGACACTTTCCTATCCCATGAGGCTCCGGGAGAGGATGCGTTATATTCGAAAAATGGCGGAAAGTGGAGACGCGGCTCATTTCAAGTGTAAGTACCTCAGGAAAAAACGTTGTTTATTGTGATTAAATTACACTTCTTTAACACAATCTAAATAAACGGATGACTTATTGAAAGTTTAAACATTGTAAATCGAAACGTTATTTGATAAATACTCTAGAAGCTGTCTACGAAGGCGTGATTTGCGAGCAGCTGACCGACGCCTTCTCTGAGCTGTCTGTCCAATCAACGTTAAAACGCCGAACATTGCCGGTGCCGGTGTTCGTGCAGTGGAGCAGTCTCTTTAAATTTTCGTGCTGTTGTGACGACGCATGACACGTGACAACATCAATATGGCGGATGTAGTACGTCCGAATTCCATTCATACTACCCACATTCATACTATATAGAACGTACTTTTTAACGGTCGGGTAGTACGTTCATATTTAAATGTAGTACCTACTTAAGCAGTATGCGATTTCGGACGCAGCATTTGTCTTGGTGTGGAGGTGAGTGCTAAGCTCCCTGTGCCTTGAATTTACAGCTAATTATCCAAAAGACAAAAGGCTCTTTGTCTTGCTAACATCCATGACTCATGAGCTACCATGTAATAAGTTAGCTAAAGTTTAGCTAAGGCAATGTAACATGGGCATATACAGTGCACAGCATAAATGAGTACACCCTCTATGAATAAATACAAACAATGTATTTTCTTAATGATCACTAATATAATTAATGGAAAGATGGCAAAATTGAAATGTATTAAATTACTTAATAAAAACAAACAAAAAAAATGCCAATATTTTCTGTAAAATAACTAAATTAGCCAATTTTGTTTAAATGATGGATTGCAGAAATGAGTACACCCTAGATTTAATTCAGCAAATGTATAATATTCTAGGACTTAACATGTCCTCCATAACTCCAAGTACACTGCTCTGACCCTTCTTGGCACTGAGTGTATAAGTTCATGACCAAATGCCACATCTGTCCTGCTTAGCTCCTGGATGACAACCTCCTTAAATGCCCTGGTCTTGAATGGGGAGTGCTGCTCAGCTTGTCTCTACAGAATCCCCCACAGCTGCTCAAGAGTGTTAAGACTGAGTGAAATACATGTCCACTGAAGGATTTTCACCTTGGGAGAATGAATATCTTCATTGTCATGTTGAAAAAAATCTGTGCCTTATTTCTGTTTGTCATCCTTTTTCCTGAGCACTTTGCTCAGTGTTTATCATGTTATAACCAAGTCTAGGTCAGTCTCAGGCTCTGTTGAATGGACTTATCCTTAAACAACTTTGTGCATCTGGTATAGTTTCTAAGTTTTGATTTTTGGCATGTGCTCTTTGAAACTGTTTGGAGTCACTCAGAGACTTTCTATGTGAACCTTTTGAATGCCTTATGGATATATGTGGTGGAGCTGTGGGAATTACTTTTTGGAAATATTGACTTTTTGTTTTTTGAATGGACTCCTGTGAACTTTTTGTATGTTTTCTGGATTAACTTTGTGGACTTTTGGGATTACTTTTTGGAACTACTGTTAACCCTCTGGGGTCTGAGGGTGTTTTGGGGCCCTGGAGAAGTTTTGACATGCCCTGACATTTGTGCTTTTTTCAGTATCTTAAAAACATATTCTGGCTACACTGTAATCAGCACAAACTAGGCTACAATAATATGTAAGCAACATGAATGTACATGTTTGTGGTTTTGAGAAAACAACGTTTATGCGTGGTTAGTGAAAAACTAAAATTTTTAAGTCACTGAAATAAGGCCATGAAACACATTCAGAACATTAGTTCACAAGACTTTTGAGAACTGGATGTGGTAGGCTAGAGTTTTTTCAACAAAATGATGTGAAAATCATCTCGTTCACTCGTTCAGAGAAAACAATATATTGATGTAAATTTTCTAAGACATGTTTTGTGATCGAAAGGGAATATGCGAAGGAGTGGCAATGACCCATGAATATTTAACAATTCACACCTGAGAGACAAAGAGCCCTCCCTAATGGCCCATCAATGACACTGTGACTGTCAGGTAGAAACAATGAGAGATTCAGAGAATGCAGTTTTAGACTATTTGTATTTTATTTACAACACAGTATAATCAAAATATACATAATGAAGGTCAAATACACACAATTGAACACCCTGATCTAACAACAGAGATGTGAACAGACTTTGTGTAGTTTCTGAAAACTGTTTTCTGAATTCTGTTCAACAAGTGAAAAAAATAAATCATACCTGATATCTCTAAACCCATCATCAGTAGTCAAGGAACTTTTTTTTACACTAGAATATGTGTAGTTGAACATCTGATGTTACTACAGCGCTCTCAGTTTGACAGACAGCAGGATTCATCTGTTGTGCAGGTATCAGATCACTAAAAAACAAACAACATAAGAAAAACTTCTGTGAGCATGTTAATATCAGGAGCATATATATATATATACATATATATACATATACATACATACATATATATATATATATATATATATATATATATATGTATGTAGTGTATGAGTTTGTAGCCATAGACTCGCGCATTTGTACTAACGTAAAAAGGACATTTTATATCTATATATAAGTAATAATTATTGTTTTTCACTTTAAACATCTATTCGAGAGCAGAGTATTGATAAACATGGTCTAAACATACACTCAGTGTAAACACTCATATTACATCCTATTGTTATACGATAAATAAATAGCTAAATAATATGATCTTTAAGTCATAAACATAAGCATGCTTTGTATGTATTATACAATACAAAAACGTTTCATATTTGAGAAACTATATTATTATTGTTAAGCGTAAGTGTAAACACTATTATCTTTATATCGCATCGTTTTCTATTGTATAGAACGTTAAAAAACATCCTGGCGTCGTGAGACATTTTGATGCAATGAAATGAAACGTACTTAATCACGTACTTAATGTTTTACTGCTGTAGTCATGAATTATAGTTTGAAAGAAAGTCTTAACTAGTAAAATGTGTACAAGTTCTGTCACAGTAACACAATAACAACTAACGCAAGCAGGCTAATAAAAAAAATACTTACTCGTGTAAATATCTCCTCTGATGGATCGCGCCGTGTGTCACATCGTGTTCTTCCTCTGAATTCTTATTCCTCACAGCGCATCTTTTTCCAGAAAGGACAAGTAGCCCAGATGAACTTGGAAAAGAAAAGGTCTCAGCGCTTTGTTTACGGTGATGTGGGCGTTACGTTTGGCGCGCGCCCTCACGTGGCAATTACACTATGAAAAGCGAAAGCATCTCGTGGGCGTGATCTAATTAAAAATAATGAAGCAGACGGGAGAGACTGAACATGGTGTTGGTTTCATACGGATTACTTCATCAGAGAATATTTGTTTTCGGCAAGATGGGCTTCATCTAAAAGTAAAAATATCAAGCTTTCTATAGATATCTCTCTCATGTGTGTGCGTCACGTATTCGCTGAGTTTTAGTTCATTTTACTGACGCATTTCAAAAAACTTACGTGTGGAGACAGAGACTGCTGAATGCGCACCCTGTTTATTTTCTTTGTTTTGCAAAATAATAATGTTTTGTTGATATTGTGACCCCAGGAGGTTAAACCGTTTTGCACTATTGGAACACTTTGAGCTGACCTTCTGGATTTGTCTTGTGGATTTTTGGATTAGAATTTTCATCAAATTAAAGAGATATGAAAACATACCCCCAGAATTGTGACCTGATTATCTGCATTTGGGTTCACCTCTTTTGAGTGTTTTCAAGTTTTCACACTAGTCTTGTTCACGCTTTCTGACAGAAACACTGAGCCAAACATGGACCCAGCAGATTTGTCCCATGCCCAGGACCTTCGTGGGGCAGTTGCTTGTCAGGAGGCCGCCTTAGCCCAGCATGAGACCTTGATGGCCAAACACAATGGACTACTCACTGACATTCTCACATCGCTCCAAGAGATTTTTCGGTGACTGCCAGCCGATCCTCCCACAACTTCAGCACCAGCACCTCAGCCAGTGGCTCCAAATCCAGCTCCCTTACCTGAACCCTGACTACCTCCACCTCAGAGCTTTTCAGCAGACCCTAGTGCCTGCAATGGCTTCCTGACACAGTGTGTCAGGGTCTTCGGTCATCCCCTCTGAGGTCGGGAGGCCTCGAAAAGGTTGTTATCCATCCAGCAAGGCAAACGCAGTGTGGCAGACTATTCCATCCAGTTCCGCACCATTGCAGCAGTTAACGGCTGGGATCAAAAAGCCCTCATTGTATCTTTCCAGAATGGTCTCTCATGCCGGTTTCACCCTGCACGCATAAGCAGGACATAAGCAGCGCGTGCGCAGCATATAAGCAGAGCAGAAGCAGCGCACAGCCATTTTGCTTTCACACCAGCAGCGTTTGCAGCGCGCACCTGAACCGCATCTTTTGTACAGACTTCGCTCGTGGGCCAGCATAAATTTGTAACAAAAAAAATTACTTACCATCTACACCAAGAGATACTGCAACTTTCTCCCATGCTTTTTCCTTCGCCTGCAAGTCTTTATACAGCAAATGTTGAGGATCATAAATGACTGTATGTTTCTCAACTTCTACGATGAGACGAGTGTCGTCAATGATGGTCTTCTTGGCAGTTGCACTCTGAAAACTACCCGCCTGTGACATGTGCGTTTGTTTACAAGTGTCATCATGATGTCAGCATGACACCTGTTCTTATGGCAACATGTAGATGTAATAATAAATATAGGCTATATATATAGGCTAATATAATAATTACAATTAATCAGTAACGTCAGAAAAAAAAACTATAAATTAATAAATCAATTAAACTTGTTTTAGAAGTTTGGGAAAAAAATATTTTTTATCTTGTTAATTACATAATACTGTGTTTACAACACGGTAGATATCATCAATGTACTTTTTGGGGTAAAACTGCTACTTTTTCCT
Organism: Labeo catla; assembly: GCA_012976165.1. Classification (NCBI taxonomy): domain Eukaryota; kingdom Metazoa; phylum Chordata; class Actinopteri; order Cypriniformes; family Cyprinidae; genus Labeo; species Labeo catla. Next base: position 44,033 of record VONZ01001845.1, read on the forward strand.
GTGTATTTTGGCCATAATCAATACATTGCCACTGAAAGCGAGCGTAAGCGGCGCAGCAAAAATAGACTCAGGGCCGAAACGATTGCTGCACTGACGCTTCTGCTCTGCTCCTGCTACACGCTGCCGTGCTGCCACTGCGGGCGGTGTGAATGCTCTTATTCGTTAACATGGGCGCCAAAAAAAATATGCGCTGCTTACGCGTGCAGTGTGAAATCGGCGTCAGAGCCATCCAGGATGAACTTGCTACTAGAGAATCCATTGATATTCTTGAGTCTCTAATTGAGGTGGCGATTCATTTGGACAACAGACTTAGAGAAAGAGAATAGACTCATAAGCCTTCCATCCCTATGCCTTTATACGTCACAACTCAAGCTTCCCAAGAAACCCCAGAGCCCATGCAGTTGGGAGGTACCAGACTATCACCTGCTGAACGTGATTGTCGTGAGCGACGCTGCCTTTACTGTGGCCAGACTGGACATTTCAGAGTCTTCTGTCCTGAGCTTTTGGGAAAAGCTCCATTCTGTGCAGACAGGGGAGGTCTGTGACAGGAATTCCCAAAACCTCTCCCCTAACCAACACTGGTCTGCTTCTTCAGGTCACACTCTCATGTGGCAATAAAAGACATTCTCTGCAGGCTTGGGTGGATTCCGGTGCAGCCGGAAATTTTATGGACGTTTCCTTAGCCAAGAAGCTAAGTCTTCCCTCTGAGTCCCTTTCATCTCGCCTGGATAGGCGACCTTTGGGTCACAGAGAAATCATTCACCAAACACCTCCACTACGTCTCTCTATTCTTCAACACCAAGAGAAGATATCTTTCCAGCTCATCCAGTCTCCAACATTCCCTGTAATCTTGGGCTATGGCATCTCCGATACAACCCAAAGACTGACTGGTCCACCAACTCCATCCTGGCGTGGAGACCTTCCTCTCATGCAACATGCATCTTCTCGAGTTCTCCTGATGCCTCTCCCTAGTCTGATTACAGAGGCCTAAACAAAATCACAGTTTGAAACTAGTACCCTCTACCCCTCATGTCTCTACCCCTCTGCTTCAAGTAGCCTCAATTTTCAACAAACTTGACCTGTGCAACGCGTACCATCTGGTGCGCATAAGGCAAGGGGACGAGTGGAAAACTGCATTCAACACCCCTACAGGGCATTATGAGTATCAAGTTATGTCCTTTAGACTCACTAATGCTCCTGCTGTTTTCCAGGCCCTAATCAATGATGTCCTTCGTGACATGTTAAACCAGTTTGTGTTAGTCTGTCTAGATGATATTCTGATTTCTCCAGATCTTTGCAAGAACACACAAAGCATGTTCAAAAAGTCCTCTGTTGCCTCCTGGAGAACTACTTGTACATTAAGCCTGAGAAATGTGAATTCCATGTGTCTGAGGTGCAGTTCCTGGGATTCATTTTTACCCCAGGTAACATCCAGATGGATCCTAGAAAAATCCAGGCTGTCACCAAATGGCCTACCCCAACCAACGTGAAGGAAGTTCAATGGTTTTTGGGATTTGCTCATTTTTATCGCAAGTTTGTGCAGAACTTCAGTGCAGTAGCAGCCCCTCTCTCAGCCCTCACCAAAAGGAAAACCTCAAAATTCCTGTGGCGTTCTGAGGCTAAGGAGGCCTTCAAGGAACTAAAGCACTGTTTCACCTCTGCTCCTAATTTGACTCTCCCTGATCCAGAAAAGCCATTTGTAGTTGAGGTTGAAGCCTCGGATGTGGGAGTAGGAGCCATTCTCTTGCAGTGATGGGTGGACAACAAGCTTCATCCTTGTGCCTTTCTGTCACATCGATTGACACCTGCTGAGAGAAATTATGATGTGGGGGATCGAGAACTGTTGGTGGTCAAACTAGCATTAGAAGTGTGGAGGCACTGGCTTGAAGGAGCACAACACCAGTTCTTAGTCCTCACAGATCACAAGAATTTGGAATTCATCCAACAGGCAAAGCGACTCAATCCTCGTCAGGCTCGATGATCAATATTTTTCAAACGTTTTTATTTCACTTTGTCCTATCATCCAGGATCCAGTAATTTGAAACCAGACTCCCTGTCTCGAGTTTTCCTACCCGCTGGGTGAGAGGAGCCAGTAGGTCCTATCATTCCGAACTGTAAGGTGGTGTCTCCAGTTAGATGGGAAATTATAGCCACAGTAAGTCAAGTCACCTTTATTTATATACCGCCTTTAACAATACAGAATTGTGACAAAGCGGCAAGGAGAGCTCAAGTTCAAGAACCTGACCCTGGAAGGGGACGACCAATTGTCTATTTGTCCCGAGCATGGTCCGTTCCCAGGTTCTCCAGTGGGGTCATAGCTCTTACCTTACCTGCCATCCCGATGCTGCCCGAACCCTTGATTTCCTTCTAAGAAAGTTTTGGTGGCCTACCATTAAGGAAAACACACAGGCATTTGTCGCTGCTTGCCCAACTTGCAACCAGGGGAAAGTTCCCCATTAATCCCCTCAAGGATTGCTTCACCCTCTCCCCATTCCCCAATGGCCCTGGTCGCACCTCTCAATGGACTTCATCACTGGACTCCCACCGTCCCAATGTAAAACCACTATTCTAGTAATAGTCGACTGATTTTCAAAAGCATGTAGATTTATCCCTTTGCCCAAGTTACCTTCAGCCAAGTCCTGGGAGGAATATCAGGAGCCGTTCCGAGAGGAGGGGGTCCTGTCAGGGTTCTGGACTTTATTTCTGGCCACTAGAGGACCCCACTGCCTTTTTTGTTGGTTTTCAGTCTCTGTCATTATGTCTAATAGTTGTCACCTGTGCCTTGTTTCTGTTTGTGTATTTAAGTTGTCCTTTTTCCTGAGCACTTTGCTCAGTGTTTATCATGCCATGACCAAGTCTAGGTCAGTCTCATGCTCTGTTGAATGGACTTATCCTTAAACAACTTTGTGCATCTGGTATAGTTCCTATGTTTTGATTTTTGGCATGTGCTCTTTGAAACTGTTTGGCGTCAACTGTTTTCTACCACCGAACGTCACTGTGGCAACCAGGCATTTCTCACTGTACTCCTCCACTAGCAACACCAGAACATTTTGGATGCTTTTGGACCTTAAATTATTGACTTGGTCTCATGAGACCAGAGTATGGGTTCCCAGAAGTCTATATTTTGTAAATATGGGCCTTGGAAGAGGTTAAATGAGTTTATTGTGCTTTGTTCACAGTAGGTAATTCTAGTGGTGACAGCAACCATGCATGTCATCTCTGTAGGCTGTTTCGTACTCTGTGAAACAAAATGTCACTGTTTTCATAGCTTTTGCCGGTTCTGAGACACTTGCATGGTATTTCTCCTGCTCTTTTCTTAGCAAAAATTCACTCATCACTAAATAAAAATTTAAGGTGAAGACCTGATTATTTCAGGAGCCTTGTCACAAGTCCATTGTTTTTGAATGTCGGTGTTCTACTATTTTTTCAGACTTAAAACAATAATTTGCTATTCCTCTTGTAACACTGTCCTCTTTTATGCTAAGAAATAAATCTCCAAGGCTAGGCCCCATAAAACTGTAAAACCCCTCCTGTGGGAAGCATTACAGTAGGAGCCCCTATGGAGCATGTTGCGCTGAATATTATGGGGCCGCGGAATAAGACAGAGCAACAGAAGACTTATGTACTTGTAATACAGTACTACTTCACAAAATGCGTGGATGCCTTCCCCCTGGCTAATGACAAAGCTGAAACCGTGGCTGAAGTGCTTGTGTCGGAGTGGAAGTGTCGTTATGGGGCTCCGCGGGTACTGCACAGCATCCAAGGATGAAATTTTGAGTCTGAAGTATTCCAGAAAATATGATGGCCAAGTGGAATGGACCAATTTCACCCTGAAATGCTGCCACTGGGTCTGGGATCTTATGATTCCTTATGCAGTCATGGCCTACAGAGCACCCAGGCACAGTGCTACTCACATCACCCCTACATATGATGTTCGGACAGGAAGTGATTAAGCCAGTGGACCTGATAGCTGGCCTACTCCCTGACTCTGACGCAGATTCTACTGCCCCTGAATATGTCCAACACCTTCGTCAACAGCTGGGGCTGGCATATCAGATCACCAGAGATGTGCTCAGTGAGTCAGTGCAATGTGCAAAGAGACAGTATGATAAGAGTTGCTGCCGCACACGGATTGAAGTCAGAGATGCTGTGTGGTACCTCAATAAGGGCACACGGAGAATCGAGAGCAAGTCAGGAAATTTCATCCATCATACGAGGGGCCATTCTTCATCCTGGGACAGCTGGATGACCATATGTATCACATCCAAAAGGGGCCAAAGACCGAACCAAAAAATGGTTCATCATGATCAGTTGAAGCCCTATCACAGTTGTAAGCCACTGGACCACACTTTGGCCGTGGAGCTGGCTGAGGCCTGTGGAGATGCCATCCCCAGTCATTAACATGGATTCTGCAGACCTGGAGCTGTCCGGCCTGTTTTCCATCACAGGAGAGGAAATACCGCCCAACAGCGCTATAGATCCAGCAGGGGACTCTACTGCTGCCTTGCTTCCCCTCACCTCTCCTCACATGGATACTTCTTCCTCCGAGGATGCTCAAGACATTGGAGGTGGTACAACAGAACCACTCCCCCAGCACCATTGCAGGCTGAGCCGCAGACCAAGACCTCCAGACAAGTTTGGTGAATGAGTGTCTCACCGAGTTAATCAGGTTCATGGGCGGTTTCAGAGATAAGTTCATTTAAAGTACCATGTTAGGCGAAAGACAAAGGTTATCAGGCAATGTTTTATAGTATACTGTTTTTTAGCAGTTGAAGCTAAAATGTTATTTTATAAGTAAAACAAAACAAAACAAAACAAAAAAACACTGAGGATTGTTTCACAACGATTTTGTATTAGGATGGGGAACTGATTCCTGTGGACTGGGATATTTTATTTTGAATTGTTCTTAGATGCTCTGGTCACCTAGGTGTTGTAAATGACTAGCTAATGACTTGTTCTGTAATGAGTGTTCTTTATGAGTGTCTTGGCAAGGTTTGTAATGCTGTAACCTATGTGTACCCTGCACAAAGGACTGCCACTTTCCACAGTAAAACTGGACCAGAGACTATTGCCTTCTAATTCACTGTACAAGGCAGGTTACCCTAACCCTCCTGCGTGGGCTCTTGGCACAAATGAGGACTGTATTCCTGTGGAAAAAAAAGTAAAATGGGATGGTCAGTTACATGTTATGTATGTTATGCTGGAGTGGCAATAGCCATGCAGAGTGCTGTAGAACGCTGTGGGTCCTTTAAGAGCAGCTCCGTATTCAAGGGAGAGAGGAGTGCGAGTACAGCGGGGAGAAGCGGAATGGATATATAGAGACATGACGTGTTGTTGCGACCGGAATACAGTTATGTGGATGTAACATTAATCACCTTGCAGCTATTGTGAACAATAAATCTTCTGACCAAATCAAGCTGTCATTCATTTGCTCACTAGCTGCAGAGAGAAGGGAAAGGGAGTTAACCCCGAAGTGTAGATTTAAAAAGCTGATTCAGCCCTGGAGCAGTAAACAAGACTCCCGTCATCTCCAACCACGGTCAGGGACAGACCAGGAAGGGTTAACTCTATGCAAGCTGCTGCTAGTGCACAAAGAAACTGAACTGCTGTAAGTTCCATTAATTAGGAATATAGGTAGCTAGGCAAATCTCTGCTTTACTCTAAGACAGTGTCTACTATTCCAGATGCGAGCGCCACAACACAACAAAATCAATAGAACCCATTACAATAAGTGAAGCTGTCTGCAGTGTATGCAGAGTGATACAGTCATTGCAACAATACTTAGCTATTGCTGTTATTGATAATATTCACTAACATTTCAGTACTGGGTTGCAATACATACGTTGCAGTACGGTTGCTGTTAATTGATATTCGCAATGTTGTAGTAGGAATTTATTGTGCGAGCTGTTGCAGTTATAAAATTTAATCAGAATTTGCAAAGCATAATCTACTGCTGCTGCACGATAATAAATAAAATGCCTATTGCACTTTAAAGAGTTAATTTACCATACATTATCACTGAAATTTCATGCACTAAATTGCTTTCTGCTGCCGCTGCTATATTGGCAACAATAATTTTACTATGCATGCTGCTGCTAATATTGTTCCTAACCTTGCATCTGAATTTGCTATGCATGCTATAAAATAGCATGCACCCAAACAAGTGTGGGTGGCCTCTCTCTCTTTCACCCTAGGGAGAAATTTATTATATACATAAGGTATAGAACATGCCTTAAAGAAACTGTATAAAAGGGGCAACACAAAGAACTTAGATAGATTTGCTCTGCAGAGGACTTCTCGGCTTTATTCTCTTTGTAAATAAAGTATATCATCTGAAATCAAGACCAAAGGCTCTGAGTGTGGTTTGTTGTGAATTTTTTCTTAGAGACCAGGAGACGTTTTTGGATATCTTGAAGCAGAATTTTCTCTTTATTCAGATACTCACTGCTTGGGATTGCAGTCATCAAAAAGTCGTCTAACAAAATCTCAGCACAGCAGAGTATATAGGTTTGAAGGAGGAGGAGTACATAGAGGTGGAATCAATCTAAACAAAGCATGCAAATGTGGTTCAGGAAAACAGCTCAGTTAAAGATATTCCCAGCCTTGATCTATTTAGCATACAAGTGTCATTCAAATGCATAGGTGCTTAAACAAAAGGCACAGTTGTACCTTGAGCTTAGAATTCACACTTAACTTGGGAAAACCTGCCAGATGTCCAGGAACTGCATAAAGACAAAAGGTTACTGTCTCAGGGCTTGGGCTGTCTGCTCTTAGACTGTCACAATATACATAACTTTTTCAGTTCATGTTGTTATATTGGAACCTATAACAAATATGCATAGGATCAGCATATTTTAAACAGATTCTTAAATTTGTAATCCTTCAGGTTCTTAGGCAGAACGGGCAGGAACCACCACAAATTGGCGCCCGAACAGGGACTTGAAAAGGAGCAGCAGAGTGGACGACTGCTTTTGGGCTCACTGGACGGGCAACACAAACGGGTGGCCACCCAAGAAAAAGGTAAGCAATTTTTGCTTATGTAATTAGTTTGTGTTGTTTGCCAGTCTGCCCTGGGTGGTAAGGACACTTAAATTTGCTCCTCCAAATTTAAAAAGAACAAAAGAGAAGCAGTGGTCTTTATTTCAGATGAGAACGGCATGCACATATCTGTTTTACTGTTAGGAAGGCCTTGATGGATAGCCTAAATTGAAACTAGATTGTGTAGGCAGGAATACATTGCTAGCAATGGTCTGTGTTTATTGAGGCTGGGCCGGAAAGGACAGCAATAAACGGGAAACAGATATATTATAGGAAAGGGCCGGAAAGCGCTATGTCCTTCGGATACCGCTCTATAAAGGCGTAAAGGAGACACAGAGGGCTGAATGGGAAGGCACAAAGCCTGCTGGACACTATTTTTTTACTGAGTTGAGGAAGAGTAGCAGTGAAAGAGCGAAAGCCCTCCAGGTCACTCAGGATCGAGTGTAGTGTTTTGTTGTATGTCTGAAACTGTGTCTGTCCGGATGCATGTCTGTATGCATGATGATGATTGTATGAGAAAGAAATAATTTCCCTATTGGGTGGGCAGGAATTGGGCACCCGTCCTGGATCGTCCCTTGAGTGGGGGCAGAGGCGAGCGCAACTGTTGCCCCTCCAAGGGGAATGAGTGACTGTATGAGCCCTAAAAAATAAAGGGACAAAGAATGACTGTATGAGCCCTATAAATAAAGGGACAAAGAATGCAAGAATGAGTCCTGTGTGAATAAAGGGACTAGAAGGAGTGAATGTGTTTAAGAGAATGTATCAATAAAAATTGTCAAAATTTTATATGTTGATGTCTGTGGGAAAGAGAAAGGAGAAAACTTTTTGAGATAACTGCACCAGAAGTGAGAAAAAGGCATTAAATTAAATATCTTAAAATAATCTTAAGTGCAGACTGAAGAAAGAGAGGGCATAAAATATAAGACGTACTTTCTAGAAGTTTTGAATATCGAGTTATCATATAAAAGAGTAGAGTTTATTAATTCAGAAAGAAAAAGCAGAGCAAATGTCAGTGATGTCTCCAGTAAGTGCTCCTCCACCAACTATGCAGCCAAACCCACCTACAGCTGTTCCTCTAACCGCACACTCGACCCCTGTACCCATAATTAATGTGTACACGCAGCAGCCAGGGCCAATGGGATGGAGAAAAAGACCAGCACAGAGAGGCCAGAGAGGGAGAGGCAGACCTTCTACAGGTCCTCCAGGCCCATGCTGGGGCTGTGGACAGCCCGGACATAACAAAATTGACTGTCCCAACAACCTATGGCATCAGCACCCTCAGGGGGGAAGGGGGGAGAGTTGGCCACAACCTAACCGAGGTACAGTGCAGGGCCCAGTAAACCCTTGAGGAGGCCCCAATCAAGGTTTTTAGAGGTGCCCAGAGAATCTTATCGGGGAGAATCAGCTTCCAATGTTAACAACTAAAGCTGATCAAGAACCTATTATGCAAATTAAAATAGAGGGAAAAGACACACCTGTCATGTTAGATACAGGAGCTGTTTACACATGCTTGAATAAAAAATAGTTTTTTGTGTGTCTCCAAACAAAAAATCAAAGTATAACCATGCCCATCCTGGTATCAGATCAGACTCCTGTCAACTTGTTAGGACGAGATGCATTATGTAAGCTAGGATTACAAATTTGGTGTTCACCAGAAGGTGTGTATATAGATCCAATAGGAACAGAAACGCAAATGGTGATGGTAGAACCAAAAGCAAATGTCTATTGGTTAGGACAGATAGAACAAAATGTAAGACAGACAGTCAATAATGGGGAAAGTTTACTGAAGCACAGCTTACTGAAGCACAGCTACCAAAAACTGAATTTCATTGCACAATGATATATGATCCAGAGAGAGATGAAAAAATAGAACAAAAATTGCAGGAAGAAACAAAAGGGCAACAAATTGAAATAGTCTCACAGTACATCATAATAGGTAAGCAAGGAGCAGCTTTAAATATACCAGATTGCGAATTTGTGAAAAAATGGTTCAAAGTAACTGATTCTGTCCCACATATTGCAGTATATGTAGAAAAAAACTGGGAAGCAAAAGATTTAGGGCCAACGATGAAAAAGGCAGAACAAAGCAAATGGGAAACAACAGACCATCCGCTGATCTTTCATTCAGCTGACAAAAATTATATCAAAATTGTATGTGCAACTAGTTTGCTAGGAAGTCCTCAGGAGGTAGTTATCAGTCAAAAGAAAATGACTCAAATGACTACAACCTCTGAACTAATAAACAAAAATGAGACTGAATTATTTAAGGAAATGGAGCTTCAGGTACCATCTGAACTATGGTCTCAGCATGACACAGATATAGGATTAATAAAATCCGCAAATCCAGTAAGAGTTCAAGTTAAACCAGACGCACATTTGCCCAGAAAAGCACAATATCCTTTACATCCTGATGCAGAAGCAGGGATAAAAGATACTATTGAAGGTCTAGTGAAAGCAGGAGTTTTAATAGAAACAACTAGTTACTGTAACACTCCAATTATGCCTATAGGGAAAGCAGACAAAAACAGATGGCGACTTGTTCATGACTTACGAGCAATTAATGAAGTAATAGAAGATTTACCAGTTGAAGTACCAAACCTGCACATGCTACTGACGATTGTCCCTCCTGATGCCAAATACTTTACAGTAATTGATCTCTGCTCAGCCTACTTTAGTGTACCAATAGCAGAAGAAAGTAGATATTTGTTTGCCTTTACGTATGCAGGTAAACAGTATATGTATAATCGAATGCCTCAAGGCTACAAACATTCGCTTCATCTATTCAATCAAATTCTAAAGGCAGATTTAGAAGATCTTATGATAGATAGTACTCTGCTGCAATACATGGATGATTTGATTTTGTGTAGTTCTTCTCTAGAACAATGTCATAGAGACTCTATTAAAGTCTTGACAAAATTAGCACAAGGAGGTCACAAAGTGTCCAAAAACAAAATACAGTATTGCCAGCCTCAAGTTGAATACTTGGGAAGATTGACTGCATTTGGCACACGAGCCATAGCTCCAGCTCATTTAGAAGGCATAAGTAAAACACCATTGCCTCAGACAGTAGGACAAATGATGACTTTTTTAGGAATGACTGGCTTTAGTGCTGACTGGATAGAAGACTATGCAGTAAAGACAGGGCCGTTGCGAGAAATTATGAAACAAGCAGGATTGCAACATCTTCCTTTAAAATGGAGCACAGATGCATTACTAGCGTTTGAGACTATAAAAAAGGAACTACAACAGGCCCCCGCCCTCGGAACAGTGGACTACACTAAAGATTTCCATCTATATGTGGCAAATAGAGTTGATGGGTATGCCTCAGCTGTATTGATGAAAGAGACCTGTAGTGGGAGGAAAAAACAGCCGATAGCTTATTACAGCACAAAGCTAGATAATGTAGCACAAGGGTACCCCCCATGTTATCAACAAGGCCTAGCAGCTGTATATTATGCTTATGAAAAAGCATCCACAATAACCATGGGATACCCAGTTACAATTTATACTCATCACAAAATTGTAGAATTATTAGAACAAGGGAAATTTGTTCTAAGTCAAGCTCGAATTCTGGCCTATTCATCACTACTCACATATCCAGATATTACTATTAAGCGATGACATACAGTTAATCCAGCAGAACTAATTCCTTTGGCTTTTGAAGGAAAACCACATGATTGTGTGAATGAAGCATTGGCATTTACTAGATTACGACCAGATCTTGAATCAACACCCATTCCTGAAGCAGAAGTCACTTATTTTGTAGATGGTTCTAGCTTTAGAGACCATACAGGCAATCATACAGGATATTCGGTAGTGAAGAAAGACAAAGAAGCATTTATATCTGTAATATCACAACATTGTGTACAACCTTGCTCCGCTCAGTTAGCAGAATTAAAAGCTCTTACAGCTGCATGTCAGTTAACAAAAGGACAAACCGTTAACATCTTTACAGATTCAGCATATGCTCATGGGGTATGTCATCTATTTGGAGCCGTTTGGAAGCAAAGAAGTTTCAAAAAGAGTGATAGAACTCCCATCCAACATGGTGAACAAATAGGACAATTAATTTTTGCTATGATGCTACCAAAAAGACTAGCAGTAATTAATTGTCAGGCACATAAAAAAGGAAATGATTATGTCATTAAGGGAAATAATGCAGCAGATCTAGAAGCCAAAAAAGCTTCAGGATGTCAGGTAGCAGTATTAGCACCTGTAGTACTTATAGAACCTCAGCCGCAATTAGATGACATAATTCGAATTCAACAACAAGCAGGCCCCTATGAACAATCAATGTGGCACCAAAGGGGAGCCAAAAAAGATTCACAAGAGATCTGGCGTACCCACGAAGGACAAATTGTTGCACCAACTGCACTTTTAAATATTCTCATTGCAGACGCGCATAGTTTTGATCATTGAGCAAGGGGAGAGGTAATAAGGAAGATTAAACAACAAGGATACTGGTCTCCTTATTTATATGCAATGGTGAATGAATTTTTGTCCACATGTGAAATTTGTGCCAAATATAATGTGAGGAAAGGGATAACAACACCAATTGGCCACATACCTGTTCCAGAAGGTCCCTTCAGACATCTTGTAATGGATTACGTGGATATGATAAAGCGAGTACAAGGCAAAAGATACATGCTTGTGATCATAGATAGATTTAGCAGGTGGGTGGAGGCAGTACCATCAGCAGATCTGGGAGCAGGAACAGTAATCAAATTTCTAACCAGAGAAGTAATTCCTAGATTTGGGATACCATCAGAAATAAGTTCAGACAATGGGTCAGCATTCATACAAAAAACTGTAAAACAAGTATTGCAACAATTAAGGATAAAACAGAAATTAGGATTAGTCTACAGACCAGAAGCGCAAGGGATGGTAGAACAGCTCAATGGTACTATCAAGGCCAAAATTAACAAAATATGTGAAAGTACTAAGCTTAATTAGATTGATGCATTACCTCTTGCACTAATGAGCTATCGCATGCAAACTAACAGAAACGCACTTAATACAGCATGAAATGCTTACGGGTCGACCCATGCCTGTGCCATATTGTAGAGGTCCCTATAAAGGACCGCCTCTTGAACAATTACAAATGGAACTTCCAGAGACGCAAGATGAAGTGCAAACCGATGAAAACTCAAACAAAGATCCACAAGGAGCTCATATTCTCCTGTCAGATCAGCAGGAGAGGAAAGAGAATAACACTGACAATATGTCTGATCATCCTATGCTTGTCACAAGTTCAAGCTACAATCAACACCACTACTCCAAACCCCATAAGTCAGACTCTCAACCACACTTCCCTTCCATCAACTTTTCAGCCTTCCACGGGACCCAGTAACAACACCATTACAAATACAAGGGAACCAGGATTGTATGGAAAACAGCGTAGAAACATCGAAGAGAATTACAGCATGTATGATGGTGATACTAAGCTAGAGGTTTTATGGGAAACTGCACAAAGCAATCAATGGTATGAGTGGGCAACTTTCACAACAACGGAACTAAAAAAGAAAGATTGCCTATTCTGTTCTAAAACACAGATGAGCCAAGTAATAGTAGTCCCTAATCCATTCAGTTATGAACATTGTGCTGTATTCAACAGAGACTTTTGTCACTTGGAAAAAGACTTAAGACCTTTTTGTCCAGCTGAGTGTCTAGGCTCCCTGAGCAATGCTAAGCAAAAACCATTCTACCGGCATATACCTCGATTGAGAGCTAAATGTAGAAGCTTAGATCTAACTGAAAATTTAAAAATACAAATTGATCAAGTAGAGATTCCACTATGGTACACCATAGACTACAGTAAAGAATATGAGTGCTTTGTTAAACCCACAGGGGTTGTAAATGTGGGACAATTCAAAGGAAAATGCAGTGTCGTTTGGAATTTAGATACAACGATATTTCGAAATGTTGATGATTCTAAGGACTTTCCACCCCTTCGGGCATCAGGAACAAGGAAAGGAGAACAAATAATTCCAGCTAAAACCTGTAGAAATCAAACTATATCATTACCCAATACAGACAAGTATAAGGATCAAACTATAGCCTTAGCCGATTTTTTTTGGATTTGTGGAAAAAGAAAACTTTTACCTGCCTTACCCCTAGGATGGAGAGGACAATGCACTAGAGTACGATTAATACAATAAATCCATATAATAGAATGGGATTTGAAATCCTCATTGGGGAAAAATAAAACAATTAATCACAGAGTTAAGAGAAATTAAAGCTGCAAGCAGCGATGAAAGGGCCCTCGCACCCGGGCTCACCGCCGACCGGTGGCGAAATGTGGGCACTATGCTTTTCACGTACTAAATTTAGGAGGAATGTGTCAAAGTCATTTATATGTGCCAAACTTCCTGCTGCCAGCTGGTGGCGCTATGCCTATAACTGAATATTGGCATGTAGATGTGTTCAGGTCAGTGCTTTTATCAAACATATGAAGTTTGGTGCAGATTGAACATGGTATGCTTGAGTTAGTCTAAGACATGACATATCTTGCTGCCAACAGTGGCGCTATGATTATAATGAAATATTGGCCTTTAGACGTCTTCAGGTCAGGACTCTTATCAAACATGTGAAGTTTGGGGCAGATCGGATATTGCATGTTTAAGTTAGTGTAAAACAAGTAATTTCCTGTTGCCAGCAGGTGGCGCTATGATTATAATGGAATATTGGCATTTAAATGTGTTTAGGCCAGGACTCTTATCAAACATGTGAAGTTTGGGGCAGATCGGACATTGTATGGCTGAGTTATAACAGCTTCTATTTCCCATGGCGAAACATCAAACTTTGTCAGGCCGCCACGGACACGCCCTTCAACGAAAACTCTAGATCTTCACAATTTAACATGGCAAAGGCCTTTAGATTAGACTGACCAAATATAATGTTGATTTCATGAAATCTCTAGGAGGAGCATTTCACAGCGTAAAACATGTCACTTCCTGTTGCCAGCAGGTGGCGCTATGACTATAACTGAATATGATCATGAGTATGTGTTCAGGACTGGGCTCTTATCAAACATATGAAGTTTGGGGCAGACCAGACATTGTATGGCTGAGTTATAACAACTTCCTTTTTCATGGCGAAACATCGAAATTTGACAGGCTGCCACGGACACGCCCTCCAACGAAAACTCTAGATCTTCGCAATTTAACGTCACAAAGGGCTTTAGATTAGACTGCCCAAATTTGGTGTTGATCCGAATAAATCTCTAGGAGGAGTTCGTTTTAATACGGCGCCTGGAAATGGCAAAAATGACACAAAATTTGCTGAGAAAATGAAAAATATCTGACTTCCTGTTGGGTTTCGGATTTTGCTCCAAGAGACTTTTTTGTGGGTATTGGTGTGTTACATGTTTGTACCAATTTTCATACATGTACGTGAAACGTAGCGGGAGGGGCACTTCATAGAAAGTGAATAGGTGGCGCTGTCGAGCCATTTTGACACACCCACTTCTGAAAGCTATATCAGACGTAAATTTTCGCCAGGTCTGATGCGTGTGCAAAGTTTCATGACTTTTCGGGCATGTTTAGGCCCTCAAAAATGCGATTCATTTTGGAGAAGAAGAAGAATAAAAATAAATATAGCTGCAAGCAGCGATGACGGGGCCTCGCCGCCAGCGCATCCGCAACCCTGGTGCCATCAGAAAAATGGTGCCCAGCGGGCACATGCATTAACAGTATCCCTGTACCAGTTTGGATTGAAGTGTCACAGCAATGAAAGGGTTAAAATCAAAATGCTTTTAAGTCATTCTGACACAATGAGAATGAGATAGGATTAGAGTTGAAAAGATTCCTTATCCTATAAGGTCATCTTGTGTTCATTCTTGGTATTACAGTCTTCATCAGCTAGTTTACAAGTGTGATATTTCAAATGTTTTTGCAGCCTCTGAAACCATGATAAACACATTTCCTTAGAATGACTTGTTTTTCATATGTAAAAAGTTGTGAAGAGTTAGGATAATGCGTTTTAAATGCTCTCTCTCTCTCTCTGTCACACACACACAGCCACTCAACTACCTCACTTAGACTTACACACACACATACACAGACTTAAGCCCATCCCCCGACACAGAGTTAGAGTGAGAGAGTTAGAGTGAGAGCAGATGTTTAATAGTTTTTTAATTTTCTGTTTTTTTGTTGATTATTTTATATCGATGGATCTAAGCATTTATTTCTCAGAATGACTAGTTCTATGTATGAAATTTTTTTTTAAGTGTTTGGGTGCTGCATTTCAATATTACGGTTATGTTTTTTCTGCTAATTTCAAAAAATCACTATAAATCAACCGTTCAAGATATCCCAAATCCGCTTGCAATTTTAACATCAGTATGTTGGCATCATGTTTACAAAGTTTGGTGTGAACTACTCATTCCTGCTTGGAGGAGTATGAATTTGTTTATAGCCTGATTTTTCCAAAAATCCACATTCAAATCAAAATAGCAGACTTCCTGTTGGTCGCAGCTAATAGGTGTAAATTAGAAAGTTGTCCGGCTTGATGAGAACAATATACATAGCAAATTTGGTGTCTGTAGCTAAAACTAACCCCCCAACTTTTGACAAAAGGTGGCGCTATAGAGCGCCTCCTCCACGCCCATTTATGAGCCTTTGCCAGTGTCTAACTGTCATTAATACTGATGTGTGTGTTGAGTTTCATGAAAATCTAAGCTTATTAAGTGCCCCAAAAACACAGGAAACAAATGTTAAAGTTTGACACATTGCCATGGCAACAGAATTTAATATATCAACGACCCCTTTACAGATTCTCATCGGCCGTGTTTTGACATTATTCTGATGAAGTTTGAAGCAAATCGAGTAAAATTAAGAGGCTGATTTAAAAGCATTTTGAAAACGACACACTTCCTGCTGCCAGTTGGTGGCGCTATAACTTTTACTCTCAATAGTCACATCTATGTGATCGGCATCATACAACGAACAAACTCCTGACGTTTCATCAGAATCAGACAATGTGTGCAATAGTTATTAGCCATTTCCTGTTTCTAATTTTTCGCCATAATTTCGTCGCCTCGCCACAGCCAAACCGTTCGAGATATCAAAAATCCCCTGGCAATTTTGCATCCCCAATGTCTTGAGATCATGCTGACCGAGTTTGGCTGCCGTCGGAATAAAGGCCTCAGAGGAGTATATCAAATTCCAGAGCATGCGCTTTTTAAACAGCCTTGAATAGCTCACTTCCTGTTGGGTGGAGCCTTTGACATGAGTGTGAAAGTTGTTCGGCTCAATGAGATCTATATGTGTACTGAGTTTCATATGAATACGTGCAAGTATGTGTGAGCTATACATCAAGTTTTCTGACTGCGTTGCAGGGGGCGCCGTAGAGCCCCTGTGCCACGCCCGGGTCCCAGTCTCTGCGACGTCCTAATGGCCGCAGATTCCAATGTGTGTGCCAATTTTCAAGAGTTTTTGAGCATGTTAAGGGCCCCAAAACCACCAAAAACATTGAAAAAAAAAAAATAAAAATAATAATAATCCTTAGAAAAACAATAGGGCCTTCGCCCTTTTAGGGCTCGGACCCTAATAATAATTAAAGCTGCAAGCAGCGATGAAAGGGCCCAAGCACCCGGGCTCACCGCCGATCGGTGGCTTTAGGGAAACAGCGAACGGTGGGCACTATGCTTTTAACAGTAAATTTAGGAGGAATAAATCAAAGTCATTTAGATGTGCCAAACTTCCTGCTGCCAGCTGGTGGCGCTATGCCTATAACTGAATATTGGCATGTAGACGTCTTCAGGTCAGCGCTTTTATCAAACATATGAAGTTTGGTGCAGATTGAACATGGTATGCTTGAGTTAGTGTAAGACAAGTCATTTCCTGTTGCCAGCTGGTGGCGCTATAATTGTAATGGAATATTGACCTTTAGATGTGTTCAGGCCAGGAATCTTATCGAACATATGAAGTTTGGGGCAGATCGGACATTGTATAGCTGAGTTACAACAACTTCCTGTTTCATTGCATTAATAGCATGCATTAGCACTTAGAAAGTGTTTCTAGCATGTTTAGCACAATATGGCATATTTTGCTGTGCTTTTAATAGACCATCACAGTGTTAAACATGTCACTTCCGGTTGCCAGCAGGTGGCGCTATGACTTTAACTGAATATGAGCATATAGATATCTTCAGGCCAGGACTCTTATCAAACATGTTAAGTTTGGGGCAGATTGGACATTGTATGCCTGAGTTACAGTAACTTCCTGTTTCATTGTATTATTAGCATGCTTTAGCATATTAGCTAAGTGTTGCTAACATGTTTAGCATGTTTCTAGCATGTTGCTACCCTATTTAACACTTGTTGATATTTTTAAAATGTTGCTAGGCATCCACAACAGTATTAAACATGTGACTTCCTGTTGCCAGCAGGTGGCGCTATGACTATAACTGAATACGGGCATGGGCATGTGTTCAGGCCAGGACTCTTATCAAACATGTTAAGTTTGGGGCAGATTGGACATTGTATGCCTGAGTTACAGTAACTTCCTGTTTCATTGCATTATTAGCATGCTTTAACATATTAGCTAAGTGTTGCTAACATGCTTTACTATGTTTGTAGCAAGTTGAATATTAAGTTTGGGTCAGATTGGACATTGTATGCATGAGTTACAGCAATTTTCTTTTTCTTTGTATTAATAGCATGCTTTAGCTCTTAGCTAAGTGTTGCTAGCATGTTGTAGCATGATTGTAGCATGTTGTTAGCCTATTTAAAACTTGCTAATGCTTTTTAATATGTTGTTAGGAGTCCGTAACAGTGTTAAACATGTCACTTCCTGTTGTCAGGAGGTGGCGCTATAATTATAACTGAATATGGGCATGTATATATCTTCAGACCAGGACTCTTATCAGACATGTGAAGTTTGGGGCAGATTGGACATTGTTTACATGAATTACAAAAACTTCCTGTTTTATGTCTTTAACAACATGCTTTAGCATTAAGTAAGTGTTGCGAGCATGTTTGAGTGTGTTTTTAACTACTTTAGTACTCAATGGCTTTTTAGTGTTGCTAATAGTGTATTACAGTGTTAAACATGTCACTTCCTGTTGACAGTAGGTGGCGCTATGACTATAACTGAATATTGGCATGTAAAAGTGTTCAGGCCAGGACTCTTATCAAACATATTAAGTTTGGGGCAGATTGGACGTTGCATGCCTGAGTTACAGTAACTTCCTGTTTCATTGCATTAAGAGCATGCTTTAGCAATTAGCTAAGTGTTGCTAACATGTTATAGCATGTTTCTAGCATGTTGCTACCCTATTTAACACTTGTTGATATTTTTAAAATGTTGCTAGGCATCCACAACAGTATTAAACATGTGACTTCCTGTTGCCAGCAGGTGGCGCTATGACTATAACTGAATACGGGCATGGGCATGTGTTCAGGCCAGGACTCTTATCAAACATGTTAAGTTTGGGGCAGATTGGACATTGTATGCCTGAGTTACAGTAACTTCCTGTTTCATTGCATTATTAGCATGCTTTAACATATTAGCTAAGTGTTGCTAACATGCTTTACTATGTTTGTAGCAAGTTGAATATTAAGTTTGGGGCAGATTGGACATTGTATGCATGAGTTACAACAACTTCCTGTTTCATTGCATTAATAGCATGCATTAGCACTTAGAAAGTGTTTCTAGCATGTTTAGCACAATATGGCATATTTTGCTGTGCTTTTAATAGACCATCACAGTGTTAAACATGTCAGTTCCGGTTGCCAGCAGGTGGCGCTATGACTTTAACTGAATATGAGCATGTAGATATCTTCAGGCCAGGAATCTTATCAAACATGTTAAGTTTGGGGCAGATTGGACATTGTATGCATGAGTTACAGTAACTTCTTGTTTCATTGTATTATTAGCATGCTTTAGCATATTAGCTAAGTGTTGCTAGCATGTTTTAACATGATTCTAGCATGATGCTAGCCTATTTAAAACTTGCTAATGCTTTTTAATATGTTGCTAGGAGTCCGTAACACCGTTAAACATGTCACTTCCTGTTGTCAGGAGGTGGCGCTATAATTATAACTGAATATGGGCATGTATATATCTTCAGACCAGGACTCTTATCAGACATGTGAAGTTTGGGGCAGATTGGACATTGTATGCATGAGTTACAGCAATTTTCTTTTTCTTTGTATTAATAGCATGCTTTAGCTCTTAGCTAAGTGTTGCTAGCATGTTGTAGCATGATTGTAGCATGTTGTTAGCCTATTTAAAACTTGCTAATGCTTTTTAATATGTTGTTAGGAGTCCGTAACAGTGTTAAACATGTCACTTCCTGTTGTCAGCAGGTGGCGCTGTGACTATAACTGAATATGAGCACTGACATGTGTTCAGGACTGGACTCTTATCACACCTGTGAAGTTTGAGGCAGATCGGACATAGTTTGCTTAAGTTACAGCCACTTCCTTTTTCATGGCGACACGTCGAAATTTGTCAGGCCGCCACGGACACGCCCTTTGATGAAAACTCAAAAGCTTCGCAATTTAACATCACAAGGGCCTTATGATAACACTCAGCAAAATTAAAGATGATCGGATAAAAACTGTAGGAGGAGATCGTTAAAGTACGAGGCCTGAAAAAGGCAAAAACTGCACAAAAATCGTACAGGAAATTCAATATAACGGACTTCCTGTTGGGTTTAGGATGTTGTACCAGGAGACTTTTTTGTAGGTATTGGTGTGCTACACCTGTGTACCGAGTTTCGTACATGTACGTGAAACGCAGCTCGAGGCGCACTCCGTTGAAATTTTATAAGTGGCGCTATCGAGCCATTTTGCCACACCCACTTCTTAAAACTATATCAGATGTAAATTTTCGCCAGGACTGATGCGTGTGCAAAGTTTCGTGAGTTTTCGAGCATGTTTGGGCCCTCAAAAAGACTTTTTACTTTGGAGAATAAGAAGAAGAAGAAGAAGAAGAAGAATAAACGGAGCAATTCCAATAGGGTCCTCGCACTGCAGTGCTCGGGCCCTAATAATAATAATAATAATAATAATAATAATAATAAACGGAGCAATTCCAAGAGGGTCCTCGCACCACCGGTGCTCGGGCCCTAAATATAGCTGCAAGCAGCAATGGCGGGCCCTCGCCCCCAGTGCATCCGCAACCCTGGTGCCATCAGAAAAACTGTGCCCAGTGGGCACATGCATTGACAGTAACCCTGTGGCAGTTTGGATTGAAGGGTTACAGCAATGAAAGGGTTAAAAGCAAAATGCTTTTAAATCATTCTGATAGACTGAGAATGAGCTGAAAAAGATTCATTATCCTATGAGGTCATCTTGTGTTCATCCTTGGTATTACAGTCTCCATCTGCCAATTTACATGTGTGATATTTTAAATGTTTTTGCTGTCTCTGAAAACATGATAAACATATTTCCTATGAATGACCTATGTTTTCCTATGTAAAAAGTTCCTATGTAAAACTTTAAATGCACTCTGCCTCTCTGTCTCTCTCACACACACAGACAGCCACCCTCCCCCACTGTCAACACTCACACTTACACACACACTTAACACACTGAGAGAGAGAGTTAGAGTGAGATCAGATGTTTAATAGTTTTTTAATTTTCTATTTGTAGTAGACTATTTTATATTGATGGAAGTAAGCATTTATTTCTCAGAATGACTAGTTCTATGTATATAAAAAGTTTTGAAGTGTTTGGATGCTGCATTTTAAAATTACGGTCATGTCTTTTACTGCTACTTTAATAAATCACCATAAATCAACCATTCAAGATATCCCAAATCCGCTCGCAATTTAACATCTTCAGTATGTTGGCATCATTTTGACAAAGTTTGGTGTGAACTACTTATTCCTGCTTGGAGGAGTATGAATTTATTTACAGCCTGATTTTTCCAAAAATCCACATTCAAATCAAAATAGCAGACTTCCTGTTGGTCACAGCTAATGGGTGTAAATTAGAAAGTTGTCCGGCTTGATGAGACCAATATACATACCAATTTTGGTGTCTGTAGCTAAAACTAACCCCCCAACTTTTGACAAAAGGTGGCGCTATAGGGCGCCTCCTCCACGCCCATTTATGAGCCTTTGCCAGTGTCTAACTATCATTAATACTGATGTGTGTGTTGAGTTTCATGAAAATCTAAGCTTATTGAGTGGCCCAAAAACACAGGAAACAAATGTTAAAGTTTGACACGTTGCCATGGCAACAGAATTTAATGTATCCACGATCCCTTTACAGATTCTCATCGGCCGTGTTTTGACATTATTCTGATGAAGTCTGAAGCAAATTGAGTAAAATTAAGAGGCTGATTTAAAAGCATTTTTAAAACGACACACTTCCTGCTGCCAGTTGGTGGCGCTATAACTTTGTCTCCTGATAGTCACATCTATGTGATCGGCATCACAGAATGAACAAACTCCTGAAGTTTCATCAGAATCAGACAATGTGTGCAGTAGTTATTAGCCATTTCCTGTTTCTCATTTCTCGCCATAATTTCGTTGCCTCGGCACGGCCAAACCATTCGAGATATCAAAAATCCCCTGGCAATTTAGCATCCCCAATGTCTTGAGATCATACTGACCGAGTTTGGTGGCCGTCAGTCTAAAGGCCTCCGAGGAGTATATCAAATTCCAGAGCATGCGCTTTTTATACAGCCTTAAATAACTCACTTCCTGTTAGGATTAGCTAATGACATAGAGTGCGTGAGTTGTTCGGCTCAGTGAGATCTACGTGTCTACCGAGTTTCATAAGTATATGTGCAAGTATGTGTGGGATATACATCAAGTTTTCGGAAGCTGTTCCAGGGGGCGCTGTAGAGCCCCTGTGCCACGCCCGGATCCCAGCCTTTGTGGCGTCCGAATGACTGCAGATTCCAATGTGTGTGCCAATTTTCAAGAGTTTTTGAGCATGTTAAGGCCCCCAAAATGCCCCAAACTGTGGAAAAAAAATAAAATAAATAATAATAATAATAATTAAAGCTGCAAGCAGCGATGAAAGGGCCCTCGCACCCAGACTCACCACCGATCGGAGGCGAATGGTGGGCACTATGCTTTTCACATAGTAAATTTTAGAGGAATCTGTCAAAGTCATTAAGATGTGCAAAACTTCCTGCTGCCAGCTGGTGGCGCTATGCCTATAACTGAATATTGGAATGTAGATGTGTTCAGGCCTGTACTTTTATCAAACATACGAAGTTTGGTGCAGATTGAACAGTATACTTGAGCTAGAGTAAGACATGACATATCCTGCTGCCAAGAGGTGGCGCTATGATTATATCTGAATATTGGTCTTTAGATGTCTTCAGGCCAGTACTCTTACCAAACATGTGAAGTTTGGGGCAGATCAGACATTGCATGTTTAAGTTAGTGTAAAACAAGACATTTCCTGTTGCCAACAGGTGGCGCTATGATAATAACTGAATTTTGGCCTCTAGATGTGTTCAGGCCAGGACTCTTATCGAACGTGTGAAGTTTGGGGCAGATCGGACATTTTATGGCCGAGTTACAACATCTTGTATTTCCATGACGAAACATCGAACTTTGTCTGGCCGCCACAGACACGCCCTCCAACGAAAACTCTAGATCTTCACAATTTAACATGGCAAAGGCCTTTAGAGTAGACTGACCAAATTTGGTGTTGATCTGAATAAATCTCTAGGAGGAATCCGTTACAGAGTAAAACTTGTCACTTCCTGTTGCCAGCAGGTGGCGCTATGACTAAAACTGAATATGACTATGGGCATGTGTTCAGGACCGGACTCTTATCAAACATGTGAAGTTTGGGGCAGATCAGACATTGTATGGCTGAGTTATAACAACTTCGATTTTCATGGCGAATCATTGAAATTTGACAGGCCGCCACGGACACGCCCTCCAGCGAAAACTCTAGATCTTCGCAATTTAACGTCACAAAGGGCTTTAGATTAGACTGCCCAAATTTGGTGTTGATCCGAATAAATCTCTAGGAGGAGTTCGTTTTAATACGGCGCCTGGAAATGGCAAAAATGACACAAAATTTGCTGAGAAAATGAAAAATATCGGACTTCCTGTTGGGTTTCAGATTTTCCTCCAAGAGACTTTTATGTGGGTATTGGTGCGTTACATGTGCTTACCAATTTTCATACATGTACGTGAAACGTAGCGGGAGGGGCACTTCATAGAATGTGAATAGGTGGCGCTGTCGAGCCAATTTGTCACACCCACTTCTGAAACCTATATCAGACGTAAATTTTCGCCAGGTCTGATGCGTGTGCAAAGTTTCCTGACTTTTCGGGCATGTTTAGGCCCTCAAAAATGCGATTCATTTTGGAGAAGAAGAAGAATAAAAATAATAATAATAATTAAAGCTGCAAGCAGCGATGAAAGGGCCCTCACACCCGGGCTCACCACCGATCGGTGGCGAATGGTGGGCACTATGCTTTTCACATAGTTAATTTAGGAGGAATATGTCAAAGTCATTTAAATGTGCCAAGTTTCCTGCTGCCAGCTGGTGGCGCTATGCCTATAACTGAATATTGGCATGTAGATGTCTTCAGGCCAGTGGTTTTGTCAAATATATGAAGTTTGGTGCAGATTGAACATGGCATGCTTGAGTTAGTGTAAGACATGACATATCCTGCTGCCAACAGGTGGCGCTATGATTATAACTGAATATTGGCCTTTAGGTGTCTTCAGGTCAGGACTCTTACCAAACATGTGAAGTTTGGTGCAAATTGGACATTGCTTGTTTAAGTTAGTGTAAAACAAGTCATTTCCTGTTGCCAGCAGGTGGCACTATGATCATGATGAAATATTGGCCTTCAGATGTGTTCAGGCCAGGACTCTTATCGAACATGTGAAGTTTGGGGCAGATCGGACATTGTATGGCTGAGTTATAACAGCTTTTACTCCCATGGCGAAACATCGAACTTTGTCAGGCCGCCACGGACACGCCCTTCAACGAAAACTCAAGATCTTCACAATTTATCATGGCAAAGGCCTTTAGATTAGACTGGCCGAATATAATGTTGATGTCATCAAATCTTTAGGAGGAGTTTCTCACAGCGTAAAACATGTCACTTCCTGTTGCCAGCAGGTGGCGCTATGACTATAACTGAATATGGTCATGGGTATGTGTTCAGGACTGGACTCTTATCAAACATGTGAAGTTTGGGGCAGATCAGACATTGTATGGCTGAGTTATAACAACTTCCTTTTTCATGGCGAAACATCGAAATTTGTCACAAAGGGCTTTAGATTAGACTGCCCAAATTTGGTGTTGATCCAAATAAATCTCTAGGAGGAGTTCGTTTTAATACGGCGCCTGGAAATGGCAAAAATGACACAAAATTTGCTGAGAAAATGAAAAATATCCGACTTCCTGTTGGGTTTCGGATTTTGCTGCAAGAGACTTTTTTGTGGGTATTGGTGTGTTACATGTGTGTACCAATTTTCATACATGTATGTGAAACGTAGCGGGAGGGGCACTTCATAGAAAGTGAATAGGTGGAGCTGTCGAGCCATTTTGCAACACCCACTTCTGAAACCTATATCAGACGTTAATTTTCGCCAGGTCTGATGCGTGTGCAAAGTTTCATGACTTTTCGGGCATGTTTAGGCCCTCAAAAATGCGATTCATTTTGGAGAAGAAGAAGAATAAAAATAAATATAGCTGCAAGCAGCGATGACGGGCCCTCGCCGCCAGCGCATCCGCAACCCTGGTGCCATCAGGAAAACGGTGCCCAGCGGGCACATGCATTAACAGTATCCCTGTACCAGTTTGGATTGAAGGGTTACAGCAATGAAAGGGTTAAAATCAAAATGCTTTTAAGTCATTCTGAAACAATGAGACTGAAATGGGATTAGAGTTAAAAAGATTCCTTATCCTATGAGGTCATCTTGTGTTCATCCTTGCTATTACAGTCTTTATCTGCCAGTTTAGAAATGTGATATTTCAAATGTTTTTGCAGTCTCTGAAAACATGATAAACATATTTCCTAAGAATGACTTTTTTTTCATATGTAAAAAGTTGTGAAGAGTTAGGATAATGCACTTTAAATGCACTCTGTCTCTCTCAGTCTCTCTCTCTCTCTCTCTCTCTCTCTCACACACACACACACACACAGCCACTCAACTACCCCCAGTCACACTTACACACACACATACACAGACTTAAGCCCATCCCCCGACACAGAGTTAGAGTGAGAGAGATAGAGTGAGAGCAGATGTTTAATAGTTTTTTAATTTTCTATTTTTTGTTGATTATTTTATATTGATGGAACTAAGCATTTATTTCTCAGAATGACTAGTTCTATGTATGATTTTTTTTTTAAAGTGTTTGGATGCTGCATTTTAATATTACGGTTATGTTTTTTCTGCTAATTTCAAAAAATCACTATAAATCAACCGTTCAAGATATCCCAAATCTGCTCGCAATTTAACATCTTCATTATGTTGGCATCATGTTTACAAAGTTTGATGTGAACTACTTACTCCTGCTTGGAGGAGTATGAATTTGTTTATAGCCTGATTTTTCCAAAAATCCACATTCAACTTAAAATAGCAGACTTCCTGTTGGTCACAGCTAATGGATGTAAATTAGAAAGTTGTCCGGCTTGATGAGAACAATATACATACCGAGTTTGGTGTCTGTTGCTTAAACTAACCCCCCAACTTTTGACAAAAGGTGGCGCTATAGAGCGCCTCCTCCACGCCCATTTATGAGCCTTTGCCAGTGTCTAACTATCATTAATACTGATGTGTGTGTTGAGTTTCATGAAAATCTAAGCTTATTAAGTGGCCCAAAAGCACAGGAAACAAATGTTAAAGTTTGACACGTTGCCATGGCAACAGAATTTAATATATCAACGACCCCTTTACAGATTCTCATCGGCCGTGTTTTGACATTATTCTGATGAAGTTTGAAGCAAATCGAGTAAAATTAAGAGGCTGATTTAAAAGCATTTTAAAAAACGACACTTCCTGCTGCCAGTTGGTGGCGCTATAACTTTTACTCTCAATAGTCACATCTATGTGATCGGCATCATACAACGAACAAACTCCTGAAGTTTCATCAGAATCAGACAATGTGTGCAATAGTTATTAGCCATTTCCTGTTTCTCATTTCTCACCATAATTTCGTCGCCTCGCCACGGCCAAACCGTTCGAGATATCAAAAATCCCCTGGCAATTTTGCATCCCCAATGTCTTGAGATCATGCTGACCGAGTTTGGTGTTTGTCGGAATAACGCCCTCCGAGGAGTATATCAAATTCCAGAGCATGCGCTTTTTAAACAGCCTTGAATAACTCACTTTCTGTTGGGATTAACTAATGACATAGAGTGTGTGAGTTGTTCGGCTCAGTGAGATCTACATGTGCACCAAGTTTCATATGTATACGTGCAAGTATGTGCGGGATATACATCAAGTTTTGGGGCGGTGTTCCAGGGGGCGCTGTAGAGCCCCTGTGCCACGCCCGGGTCCCAGTCTCTGCGGCATCCTGATGGCCGCAGATTCCAATGTGTGTGCCAATTTTCAAGAGTTTTTGAGCATGTTAAAGCCCCCAAAACCCCCCGGATAGTCGAAAAAAAAAAAATATATATAGCTGCAAGCAGCGATGGGCGGGCCCTCGCCACCAGCGCATCCACAACCCTGGTGCCATCAGAAAAATGGTGCCTAGTGGGCACATGCATTGACAGTAACCCTGTACCAGTTTGGATTTAAGGGTCACAGCAATGAAAGGGTAAATGCAAAGTGCTTGTAAGTCATTCTGGTATACTGAGAATGAGCTGAAAAAGATTCCTTATCCTATGAGGTCATCTTGTGTTCATCCTTGGTATAATAGTCTTCATCTGCTAGATTACAGGTGTGATATTTTAAATGTTTCTGCGGTCTCTGAAAACATGATAAACATATTTCCTAAGAATGACTTGTTTTTCATATGTAAAAAGTTGTGAAGAGTTAGGATAATGCATTTTAAATGCACTCTCTCTCTCTCTCTCTCTGTCACACACACACAGCCACTCAACTACCTCAGTCAGACTTACACACACATACACAGACTTAAGCCCATCCCCCGACACAGAGTTAGAGTGAGAGAGTTAGAGTGAGATCAGATGTTGAATAGTTTTTTAATTTTCTTTTTTTTGTAGACTATTTTATATCGATGGAACTAAGCATTTATTACTCAGAATGACTAGTTCTATGTATGTAAAAAATTTTGAAGTGTTTGGTTGCTGCATTTTAAAGTTATGGTTATGTTTTTTACTGCTACTTTAATAAATCATTATAGCAGACTTCCTGTTGGTCGCAGCTAATGGATGTAAATTAGAAAGTTATCCGGCTTGATGAGAACAATATACATACCGAGTTTGGTGTCTGTATCTCAAACTAACCCCCCAAATTTTGACAAAAGGTGGCGCTATAGAGCGCCTCCTCCACGCCCATTTATGAGCCTTTGCCAGTGTCTAAGTATCATTAATACTGATGTGTGTGTTGAGTTTCATGACAATCTAAGCTTATTAAGTGCCCCAAAAACACAGGAAACAAATGTAAAAGTTTGACACGTTGCCAGGGCAACAGCATTTAATGTATCAATGACCCCTTTACGGATTCTGATCGGCCGTGTTTTGACATTATTCTTATGAAGTTTGAGGCAAATCGGGTAAAAATAACCATGTGATATCAAAGCATTTTTAAAAGAGACACACTTCCTGTTGCCAGTTGGTGGCGCTATAACTTTGACTCCTAATAGTCACATCTATCTGATCGGCATCATACAACGAACAAACCTCTGAAGTTTCATCCGAATCAGACAATGCGTGCAGTAGTTATTAGCCATTTCCTGTTTCTCATTTCTCGCCATAATTTCAACGCCTTGCCACGGCCAAACTGTTCGAGATATCAAAAATTCCCTCACAATTTTTCATCCCCAATGTCTTGAAATCAGGTTGACCGAGTTTGGTGGCAATTGGGTAAAAAACCTAGGACTAGTATATCAAATTCCAGAGCATGCGTTTTTGACAAAACCCAGAATAACCAACTTCCTGTTGGGATTAGCTGTGTGAAAGTTGTTCAACTTGATGAGTTCTATATGTGTACCGAGTTTCATATGTGTATGTGCAAGTATGTGTGCTACATGACCCTCCAAATTCTAGGGGGCGCTGTAGAGTCCCCTTGCCATGCCCATATACCAGTCTCTGCCCGGCCCTAATGGCCGCAGATTCCAAGGTGTGTGCCAATTTTCAAGAGTTTTTGAGCATGTTAAGGGCCCCCAAACCCCCCAAAACGCCCTTTTAGGGCTCGGGCCCTAATAATAACAAAGAATCCTAAGAAAAACAATAGGGCTCTCGCCCTTTCAGGGCTCGGGCTCTAAAAATAATAATAATAAACGGAGCAATTCCAATAGGGTCCTCACACCATCGGTGCTCGGGCCCTAATAATAATAATAATAAACGGAGCAATTCCAATAGGGTCCTCACACCATCGGTGCTCGGGCCCTAATTATATGCCGAATCCTAAAGTATATATAGATTCAGTAGGTCAACCCAGAGGTGTACCGGATCAGTTCAAAGCACGAGATGAAGTCAAATCAGGTTTTGAATCAATATTCATTTGGATTTCACAAAATAAAAATACAGAATGGATAAATTATATATACTACAATCAACAAAGGTTCATTAATTATACCAACGAAGCATTAGTTTCTTTAGGAGAACAATTAGATGCAACCAGTAAAATGACATGGCAAAATAGATTAGCCCTTAATTGGATGCTAGCAGAAAAAGGAGGGGTATGCGTCTTATTCGGAGACCAATGTTGTACATATATCCCCAATAATACAGCACCAGAAGGAACATTTACAAAAGCCATGGCCAAACTTAAGATATTACAAGTAGAAATGGCAACTAAAAAGACGAAAAAACATGGGATTGGTTTAATTTAAAATTAGAATCTTGGGGAGCATGGTTTGCTAAACTAGGAATGTTTTTAGGAGTTGCCATATTCATAGGAGGATTATTATTTTGTTGTGTATTACCCATATTGAGAACATTAATCGTTAAGGCTACAGTTAAGCAAATGGAGATGATAAAAAGTCCAAATTATAAGCAAATAACTACCGAAAACAGTCTGGATGGATATTATGAAGGGTTGCTGAACAAATTGAACTTAATGGAGCAAACTTCGGCTGAGAATTCCAGTACCTCTGATGAGGACGAAGAAGAAGAGTAAAGATGAACCATGCCTTGGGTGTATGTGCTAGCCTAACCTCTGCCCAAGGGTGGCCCTCTACGATGCGTAAAGTGTCTGGGCTGAAGACCTACTATGCTAACATTGGGATATTCTATGTATTATGCTTGAATGCATTCTATGTTTTACACATAACTGTGAAAACCACAGGCAAGCGCAGAACCAATTGCACACTCACGCTTCTAACATTGTTCCCCTTCGGGAACTCGAGCTGCGTCCGAAACGCTAGGGGAACGCCCTTGGCAACCACGCTCTGAACACATGTGTAATCTGACCAATGAGAAAGCGGGACGTCACGGGCGATATTCAGATCCGCAGCCCGTTCCGTGGGTTCGGAAGCCCGCTCTGCGGCTACTTCCTCCCAGGGGGCTGGCTCCTCTCTCCTGTTGTCATTCTCTGGCGAGGGTGACTTGGAGAGTGTTTGCGAGCCACTCCCTCAATCCCCACAGTACGAGGAGCTCTTGGAGGTGGTTACTCGTGCGGTAGCCAAATTAAATATCAGTTGGCCCGCCGAGGAAGAATCAACTCCGCAGAGAAGCAAGTTAAAAAAGAAAAAAAGGGGAATTGCCCTTTCGGAAGTCTAGCGTTTCTGCCAAGGTTACAGAACTCAGCGGCCTCCGACGAGCGCATGCCCTGGGTCTTTCCGCCCGGTCTCGTAGCGGAGCCAGGACGCTCGTCACCCCCACGGGGGTCTCTAGAACAGTTAGTTCGGCAGTCTCCTGCCGGTCTGCCGTTACAGGTCTCCGAGCTAGCAGTTCAGTCAACACCAGAGGCCAGCCTCGAGCGGCTGGTTCCCTTAGTAGACTATCTGGCAGCGTGGAAGCTACTGCCAAACGTGTCTGCATGGGTCCTGCGTACAGTAGAAAAAGGCTATTCTATTCAGTTCGGCGCTCCGCCGCCGCCCTTCGACAGGGTTTTTCCCACAGTGGTGGGCCCCGAGCAGGCTCTGGTTATGGAGCAAGAAGTAGTCACCCTTCTGAGGAAGGAGACCATCGAGGTGGTCCCTCCTCACGTCAGGGAATTCGGGTTTTACAGCCGGTACTTCATTGTTCCAAAGAAGGATGGAGGGTTGCGTCCCATCTTAGACCTTCGTCGTCTCAATCGTTCAGTAATGAAACTGAAGTTCAAAATGCTTACAATCAAGCAAGTCGTCTCACAGATCAGGTCCGAGGACTGGTTAGACGCTTACTTTCATGTCTCCATCCTTCCTCAACATCGGAAGTTCCTGAGATTTGCTTTCAGGGGCGAAGCTTATCAGTTTCGGGTTCTTCCGTTCGGCCTAGCACTCTCCCCCCGCACTTTTACGAAATGCGTAGACGCTGCCCTGGTCCCTCTTCGGCTCCAGGGCATTCGCATATTAAACTACATCGACGACTGGCTGATCTTAGCAGCGTCCGAGAGTTTAGCGGTTCAACATCGAGATGTTGTTCTCGCACACATGAAAGCGTTGGGGTTAAGACTAAACGCCAAGAAAAGTGTGCTTTCTCCATCACAGAGGACCACTTATCTGGGCGTGGTTTGGGATTCGACCACGATGCAGGCACGTCTGTCCCCTGCTCGGATCGAGTCGATCCTTGCCGCAGTCAGGAGAGTCAAAGAAGGCCGGTCACTCGCTGTCAAGCAGTTCCTACAACTGCTGGGTCTGATGGCAGCTGCGTCCAACGTGATACCTTTTGGCCTGCTGTACATGAGACCCCTTCAGTGGTGGCTCAAAACCAAGGGGTTCTCCCCGAGGGGAAACCCGCTCCGCATGATCAAGGTCACGCGCCGAGGGCTACGTACCTTAGATATGTGGAGGAAACCTTGGTTCCTAAATCAGGGCCCGGTGTTGGGAGCTCCTTGCCGCCGTGTCTCACTAGCAACGGATGCATCCCTCACCGGTTGGGGGGCGGTCATGAGTGGCCGCTCCGCCCGGGGTCTGTGGAGTGGTCGCCATCTCAGTTGGCACATCAACTGCCTCGAGATGCTGGCCGTATTTCGAGCTCTGAAGTACTTTCTTCCAGACCTGAAAGATCGCCATGTGCTAGTATGCACCGACAGCACAGCTGTGGTCTACTACATCAACCACCAGGGAGGCCTGCGTTCGCGCCCCTTATACAAGCTGGCGCACCAGATCCTTGTGTGGTCCCAGGACAAACTCCTCTCACTTCGAGCAGTTCATATTCCTGGGTATCTAAATGTGGGAGCAGACATCCTGTCGAGGCAGGGGCCGAGGCCCGGGGAATGGATGCTTCACCCGGAGGTGGTGAAGCAGATTTGGAGAATCTTTGGTTCAGCCCAAGTAGATCTCTTCGCCACGAGGGAGAATGCTCAATGTCCCCTCTGGTTCTCTCTAGTTCATCCAGCTCCCCTGGGACTGGATGCTATGACACAGACGTGGCCGAGGCTACGTCTGTACGCTTTTCCCCCGATTGCTCTGCTCCCAGGAGTTCTGGAGAGAGTGCGCCGGGAGTCAGTCTACTGTTAGTAGCCCCGCACTGGCCGGGCCGAGTATGGTTCTCGGACCTGATATCTCTCCTCGACGGCTCTCCATGGGAGATTCCCGTCAGGAGGGATCTCCTCTCACAGGGGGGGGTACCATCTTGCACCCCCGCCCGGAGCTATGGAAGCTGTGGGTGTGGCCTCTGAGGGGGCACATCTCATAGCTTCCGGTCTCTCAACCGAGGTTGTTGAGACCATCCTCCAATCCAGAGCTCCCTCGACGAGGAAACTGTACGCCCTGAAGTGGAAGCTTTTCACTTCATGGTGTGGAGAACGCCAGCAAGACCCAGCTAACTGCCCAGTTGGTACAGTACTGGAGTTTCTGCAGGCCCGTCTCTCCACAGGGTTAGCCCACTCCACCTTGAAGGTCTACGTGGCGGCAATTTCGGCCTACCACGCCCCTCTTGGTGGCATGTCAGTGGGTAGGAACCCCCTGGTTACACGTTTCCTCCGCGGTGCACTGAGGCTGAGGCCTCCGACGCGACCTCATATCCCTACTTGGGATCTGACTGTGGTGCTTGAGGCTCTCTGTAGGCCTCCATTTGAACCTATAGAAGAGATATCTGATCGTCTTCTCACTATTAAGACAGCTTTGTTGCTCGCTCTTACTTCCTTCAAGCGGGTAGGGGACCTGCAGGCCCTTTCGGTGGCCCCTTCTCATTTAGAGTTTGCTCCTGGTATGACCAAGGCATTTCTGTACCCCAGACCACGCCACTCACCTTTGTCAGGTTTTATAACCTAGACACCCGAGCCACTCCTGGCTCTTCTGTCCTTGTGCCCTAGCAAATTCACTAGGCAGGGACTTCGAAGTCTGGTGGCGTGGGCATCTCGTTCCCCTAGCGTTTCGGACGCAGCTCGAGTTCCCGAAGGGGAACGTCCCAGGTTACGTATGTAACCATGGTTCCCCGAGGGAACGAGACGCTGCGTCTCGGTCCATCCTTCTGGCATCCCTGCCGAGCGCTCGCTTCATTCTCGAAGCTGACGCCGGCCGGCTTCGCACGTGCTTTTATGCTTCCTGGTCGGTGACGTCACTCGCCCGTGACGTCCCGCTTTTTCATTGGTCAGATTACACATGTGTTCAGAGCGTGGTTCCGCCAAGGGCGTTCCCTTGGGGTTTCGGACGCAGCGTCTCGTTCCCTCGGGGAACCATGGTTACATACGTAACCTGGGACGTTTTATATTAACCCAAGAGTTAAGGAGACAGGATCTTTTACTCCTTCCTATAGCCAAATGAGGGGGGAGATGTTTGGTCCTGATGCTCCTCCAGAGTGCTGCTGCATAATCTAGTCATTGTTGATAAAACTGTGTGACTCATTTAGTCACTAGGTAGTGTTAACTGATTAGACTGTATTTTGAAGTAGCACTCTGGGTAAAGATAAATGAATATGAGACTTACTAAGTCTCAGAGGGGGGAATTATGTAGTAGATTTTATTGAGCAAGCTATGAATTAATCAATTATAATTAATGTTAATGTAGCCATTTATATAGCAAGTTATTCCTCCATTATAATCCTAGATGCCTAGAAACCTTGGTGGGAGACAGAGGCCTGCATGGTGAAACTGTATGGACCCTCAGACATAAGAAACAGATGGACCTGTCAAGGGTCTCGTTCTATACCCAAACAAGTCTGGGTGGCCTCTCTCTCTTTCACCCTAGGGAGAAATTTATTATATACGTAAGGTATAGAACACGACTTAAAGAAACTGTATAAAAGGGGCAACACAAAGAACTTAGATAGATTTGCTCTGCAGAGGACTTCTCGGCTTTATTCTCTTTGTAAATAAAGTCTATCATCTGAAATCAAGACCAAAGGCTCTGAGTGTGGTTCTTAGGCAGAACGGGCAGGAACCACCACAACTGCTGCTATAGCTGCACAAAATAACTTACAATTGCTATAAGCCTCTTCTTAAATAAAATCGAAATGCAAATTTCACTTTGAACAGCTCACAAAGAGGAGGAGGGCAGTCATGGCCTAATGGTTAGAGAATTGGACTTGTAACCCAAAGGTCATGGGTTCGAGTCTCAAGCCCTGTTTACAATAGTGCATTTTTGTTTTAAAACTAGAGTTTTTTCCGCATTTCAGAAATGATCTACAACCGAAAGCGCATGTCACATGACCATTCATGCAGGTACAACCATAGATATGTATAGGTAGATGCACTGTTGTTTAGATGAAGGACGTCTACATGTTCGGAGTGGTCAAATGATGTATCTACATATCTACATATCTACGGGTACGAAAATGAGCATGATGTTATTGTTTACACGGTTGTCAAGGACACGCAGAGAGATTGTGGGCAGCCACGTCATTGTTTTCAAAAGTCTCCGTTTTGGTCCGTTTACATTGAAACACAACCCCGGAGTTTTCAAACTAAAACAAGGTCTGCAGCGTTTTCAAAAGTCTTCGTTTTCAAGGGCAGAAAATGGCGGAGTAGTGTAAACGACAGGCGTAACCGTAGCAAAAGTTATGTGTTTTAAAACGAAAAAGTGTGTGTGTGTGTGTGTGTGTGTGTGTGTTTACTTCTCACTGCTGTGTGTGCACTTGGATGGGTGAAATGCAGAGCACAGTTTTAGTTAACACCATAACCCCTTAAGTTTTGCAAATATTAAGTACTTAAAGGGATGGTTAACCTAAAACTTTACATTTTGTCATCATTTACCCAAATATTGTTCCAAAACTGTCCACGGAACATAAAAAAATATACTTTTTGGAAGTCAGTGGTAACAATGGTACCGTTTGTTTACCAACATTCTTTGAAATAACTTTCTTGCTCCATGGAAGACATAAAGTCAAACAGACAGACAGAACAACATGAGGGTGAGTAAAGAAAGACAGAATTTCAGTTTTGGGTAAACTCTATATTTAAGTGCCTTATTCTGTAATTATTGGCACCATGGCGCCTTTTTTCTTCTTCTTCTTGTTCTACAAAAATAGCAGATTTGTTAGTTTCCTCTTCAGTTTTGCTGATATATACAATATGGCGGAAGCCAATCATATTTCTTTCTCAGTTGTGAAACTAGCTCTGTTCCCCTTTTTCT
Organism: Labeo catla; assembly: GCA_012976165.1. Classification (NCBI taxonomy): domain Eukaryota; kingdom Metazoa; phylum Chordata; class Actinopteri; order Cypriniformes; family Cyprinidae; genus Labeo; species Labeo catla. Next base: position 78,804 of record VONZ01001845.1, read on the forward strand.
CCCTTAATGTATCATAAACCTGTGTCTTAAAAATTAATATATTTTGTTGAATTAGACTTGGGTTTTTTTTAATAGTATTTTTATCTTTTATTTTAATCAAAGACAATTACAATTCAGATCTTTAGAACATCTGTGGTTGCAAGACCTTGTCTTCTCTTTACAGAGTTTATACACTTTGTGAAACCGTTGGTGAAACTGTTGCAAGATCCTCTCTTAATTTATACAGAGGAAGTGTTGTCCAGTATCTTGGCTTTACTGCAGATATTTTTCCACTAAGTTATACATTTCTTTGCTTTTGTTTTTGGATGAAAGACATTTATCATGAACAGGACCCCTGCACTCTATCAGTGGACAACAACGGTAACCAATGGTCCTCTTCATCTGTATCATCATACTACATCAAGGTAACGTCATAACACATTGATTTTCTTGTAACATTACAATTAAGTACATGTAGATTACGAATAAATGCCTAGTTCTATTTTCCTTACAGTTTCTTTTTTGGTTTAAAATATAGTAAGAATGGGACACTGGATGATGAGCCAGATACTGATGCACCATATGACTATTCTGACTACTATACTGGAAATGATGATTCATCTGCATTTTCCTGTGTTTATGGAGATCATGGAGCTAGCATTCTTCCTGTATTGTACTCCCTATTTTTTGTGGTGGGTTTTCTGGGTAACATACTGGTGATCTGGGTGGTCTTGATGGGTGTTAAGCTGAGAAGCATGACTGACATCTGTCTTCTGAACCTGGCTTTAGCTAACCTGCTGTTGGTCTCTTCTCTTCCTTTTCTGGCACACCATGCCAGAGACCAGTGGATCTTTGGAGATGTTATGTGCACTATGGTCCTTAGTGTCTACCACATTGGATTCTATAGTGGGATATTCTTCATTGTACTGATGAGTGTTGATCGATATTTAGCTGTAGTTCATGCTGTGTATGCCCTGAGAGTCAAAACAAGAACATATGGGATCTTAGCCAGTCTGATCACATGGATTGTTGCTGTTTCTGCATCCTTTCCTGAGTTGATACATCTAAAAACTACAGATTACAATAAACAAAAACATTGCACATCTTATCCAACAAATGATCAAACTTCTAACCTTTATTCAAGGACTTTTGGTATCTTGAAAATGAATATCATGGGTTTAATTCTCCCACTTATTGTGATTGGATTTTGTTACTCAATGATTTTAAAGAGATTCCTGACAGCTCGTTCTTCAAGGAGGCAGTCTATGCACCTTGTCACAGTTTTGGTGCTCTTCTTCTGCTGTTGGGTTCCATACAATATCACAGCTTTTGTGAAAGCCTTAGAGCTGAATGAACTCATAACTCAATCTTGTGACAGCAGTAAGGCAATCAATCTAAGTCTGCAAATCACAGAAGCTTTGGCTTATTCACACAGTTGCCTGAATCCCATTTTCTATGTGTTTGTGAAAGAGAAACTTAGAAGGCAACTTTTCAAACTCCTGGACAGGACACCTTGCAGTAGACTGCAATTTGTGGAGAACTACCTTACACAGGCCACAGTCCCAGTTTACTCACACAGCACCGATGATGAGAGGACTAGTACAAAAGTGTAAATTGGGAAAAGACTGTTAAAAGGAAATGTTAAATATATACTAATTTGTTTTTAATCTAGCAGCATTGATGCAGTGGACATATTAGAAGTTGGCGACCTCTGCGCCCGGAGTCTGTTGTGTTTGGGGGGCCAAAAACAGAAAACGTATGTGTTTTGGACATTCATTTACACAACAATGATATTTTGGAGCCTGAAATGGGTTGGAAGGTTGGAGCTAAACTCTTGCAGGACAGTGGCCTTCCAGGACCTCTAGCCCTGGTCTATAGAAAATATATATATTTGCGCAGGCAGAAACACGTGTTTCTGTACATAGTGCTATTGACTACTGCCATTGATGCATAATAAAGCAATTTTAGTCTTTTTCACAGATATGTGTGAATAGGGATCATTTTGACAACATTGTCATCTGTATGGGAAACTTTTCAAAACTGTAACTGGGTCAAATTTAGTCTGTCAAATTTTAGATTTAATCGTGATTATATGTGGTCAGAAGCCGCTTTGATGTATGTGCATTCCATGATTATTTCTCATATCACTTATTGTTGTCGCAAGCTAATATAACTACTGTGAGTCTTTGTATAAACAATCAATAAAAACTCTTAATAAGAAATCAGTTCAGTTTCATAATTGCTCAATACTAAAAATACAAAATACTCAATTCTCAATACTAAAAATATATAATTTGATAAACTGGGATAACCTGATCAAATAAGTAGATATTTGTCTAATGTTTAAGACTATACATAGCCTGACTTCACCATTAAAACAGTTTGTGAATATTTGAACAACTGCTCACCGGTCTGTATTCTCGTATTCTTCTTACTTCCTTTTCTTTGTAGATGAGTTTGTGTAAGATGCTTTTTTTGTTTTTAGTGTGAGTTTTAAAATAGCATTTTTGGCTAATTCTGGCACATTTACAGTCATGGTTATTAATGTGCATTGCCCCTGTAAACAAATAAACTAAACTAAACTAAACTAAACTAAAGGTTCACCTGCCCCTCCTTGTTAACCCCTGTGTATTTAAGCCCCGAGTTAGTTTCTGTTGATTGTCTGTTATTGTCTTTGTAAAGGCTCTTATGTGCAAACTCTTGTGCTGCCTTTTGTTTCTCCTGTGGGTTTGCTGATATTCTTATTTTAATTGATTAAACTGCTATTAAAAGGATTTCTATCTCTCCTCTCCTTCTGTATTCCTGGTGCATTATCCAGATTCCAGATTCTTCTCCTCTGTGTGTTTTTGGATGGATTTTTTTTTTTTTTTTTAGGGTTTTATTTGTTTTATGTAAATTGTGTGTTATTCCACTGTGATTCCTCCTGGACAGTTTTTTTTTTTTTTTTTTCTAGCCTGCTGATTCTATTCAGCCTTCAAGTTCTTTTATCCTCATTGGTTTCCATTGAGAATTGAGCACCACTGGCTTAGTAAATCCAAGATGAAAACAATGCCCTAAAAACAGTCAGGAAAGAAAATAGATTTGTGAGCTGATCATATATTTTTAGGGGTGTCCCGATTGAGTTTGTTGTGCCCCCTGTCTGAGTCACTGAATATTGAGTATCAATATTTTGCCAAAATTTAGCAGATACAGAGTCCTGATCCAATAGATTTTAATCATTTTCCTACTGATTGGTTAACACTTCAACCACATTAAAATTATTCAAATGAATCCAATGTATACAGCAAGGGTGAACCAAGACATTGTAAAAGTTTGGGGCTTAAGCTGCCTTCGTAGTTACCATAATTCTGAGATGACAACACATGGCATTTTACTCTAAGCTGAATTATGTTTCTATGGCAACACTATCAATGGCAAAGCCTTTGTCACACTGTTGCAAGGATGAGACCAGAAACAGAGATTAGGTGCAAACCAACAGGGAGTTTTATTGACAGTGATGATATTCTGGAGTGCAAGTAAGAGTTGAGCAAATGGAATGCTTATCTGAAAGTTTGTGCATAAGTTGAGTTGATTAAATGAGTCCATAGGGAAATAAAATGAGGAATCCAGGTAGTTTGCAGGAGAGTCCGGTTGAAAGTATGAGAAGAGATCTGGAGCTAGCATCAGGGTGTGAACAGTAGACCAGACGATGAGATACTGAATTCTGAGGACTTATATAGGGAGGAGCAAAGTGGAATCAGGTGATGGCAATCAGTAATCAGGTGATTGGGAGCGGGTGTGCTGTGACGTAGATGGTGGGGGTGGCTGTGGTGAATGCCTGACACCTTTACATGCTAATTAGAACTTGTAAGCTCAGAATGTTCTGAGAGCTACGACTTGAACCATGTGAAGCTGTACCACCTGACTGCCGCCAGATTTATATAGGCGTTACTTTGACGCCTCTGAGTCCAAGAACATGGGTCTGTAGAACATTGTGTTGTCATCTTGAAATCTTCTTCTAGGGGTGTCTGGGGGCATTTCCCCCCATTTTGTACATTTCAAAGTTACATGACTTCATCAGTCTTTGAGAGTTCAAAATTAAGAGCTCCAACCCAGTGCGTAAATTGAAACTACTTACAAATGTGCCTTATTATTAATCTAGTAAAATGCTATAATCATCTGCCTATGAAAATGTTGGGAAATATGCAAATGTAAAAATGCACTGCACTCACTAGCTGCGTTTTTATCGACCCTAATAATCGGTTTGTAGTCAGAGTAGTTGTCACGGGTAGTCCAAGGAAGGCAAGAAAGACAAAGGGAATCTACAATAACAACTTTAATATTAAAGCTGCAAGCAGCGATGAAACGGCCCTCGCACCCGGGCTCACCGCTGACCGGTTGCTTTAGTGAAACCGCGAACGGTGGGCCGTATGCATTTAATATAGTAAACATAGGAGGAGTATGTCAAAGTCATTTAAATGTGCAAAACTTCCAGCTGCCAGACGGTGGCGCTATGCCTGTAACTGAATATTGGCATGTAGATGTGTTCAGGCCAGCACTTTTATCAAACATATGAAGTTTGGTGAAGATTGAACATTGAATGTTTAAGTTAGTGTAAAACAAGTAATTTGCTGTTGCCAGCAGGTGGCGCTATGATTGCAATGGAATATTGGCCTTTAGATGTGTTCAGGCCAGGACTCTTATTGAACATGTGAAGTTTGGGGCAGATCGGACATTGTATGGCTGAGTTACAACAACTTCCTCTTTCATGCCATTAATAGCATGCATTAACACTTAGTAAGTGCTAATAAGCAGTAAGTAGTAAGTAGCATGTTTAGCACAATATGGCATATTTTGCTGTGCTTTTAATAGTCCATCACAGTGTTAAACATGTCACTTCCGGTTGCCAGCAGGTGGCGCTATAACTATAACCAAATATGGGCATGTAGATATCTTCAAATATCCTCAAAAAGACTTTTTACTTTGGAGAAGAAGAAGAAGAAGAATATAGCTGCAAGCAGCGATGACGGGCCCTCGCCGCCAGCGCATCCGCAACCCTGGTGCCATCAGAAAAATGGTGCCCAGCGGGCACATGCATTGACAGTAACCTTGTGGCAGATTGGATTGAAGGGTTACAGCAATGAAAGGGTTAAAAGCAAAATTATTTTAAATCATTCTGATAGACTGAGAATGAGCTGAAAAAGATTCCTTATCCTGTGAGGTCATCTTGTGTTCATCCTTGGTATAATAGTCTTCATTTGCTAGTTTACATGTGTGATATTTTAAATGTTTTTGCGGTCTCTGAAAATATGATAAACATATTTCCTAACAATGACTTGTTTTTCATATGTAAAAAGTTGTGTAGAGTTAGGATAAGGCACTTTAAATGCACTCTCTCTCTCTCTGTCTCTGACAGCCACCCTCCCCCACTGTCAACACTCACACTTAAACACACACACACTTAACGCACACACATAGAGTTAGAGAGTTAGAGTGAGATCAGATGTTTAATAGTTTTTTAATTTTCTATTTTTTGTAAACTATGTTATATCGATGGAACTAAACATTTATTTCTCAGAATGACTAGTTATGTGTATATAAAAAGTTTTGAAGTGTTTGGATGCTGCATTTTAAAGATTATGGATATGTTGTTTACTGCTAATTTAAAAAAATCACCATAAATCAACCGTTCAAGATATCCCAAATCCGCTCGCAATTTAACATCTTCAGTATGTTGGCATCATGTTGACAAAGTTTGGTGTGAACTACTTATTCCTGCTTGGAGGAGTATGAATTTATTTATAACCCGATTTTTCCAAAAAACCACATTCAAATCAAAATAGCAGACTTCCTGTTGGTCGCAGCTAATGGATGTAAATTAGAAAGTTGTCCGGCTTGATGAGATCAATATACATACCGAGTTTGGTGTGTGTAGCTCAAAGAAACCCCCTAACTTTTGACAAAAGGTGGCGCTATAGAGTGCCTCCTCCACACCCATTGATGAACTTTTGCCAGCGTCTAACTATCATTAATACTGATGTGTGTGTTGAGTTTCATGAAAATCTAAGCTTATTAAGTGCCCCAAAAACACAGGAAACAGATGTTAATGTTTGACACGTTGCCATGACAACAGCATTTAATGTATCAACGACCCCTTTACAGATTCTCATCGGCCGTGTTTTGACATTATTCTGATGAAGTTTGAAGCAAATCGAGTAAAATTAAGAGGCTGATTTAAAAGCATTTTGAAAACGACACACTTCCTGCTGCCAGTTGGTGGCGCTATAACTTTTACTCTCAATAGTCACATCTATGTGATCGGCATCATACAACGAACAAACTCCTGACGTTTCATCAGAATCAGACAATGTGTGCAATAGTTATTAGCCATTTCCTGTTTCTCATTTCTCGCCATAATTTCGTCGCCTCGCCACGGCCGAACCGTTCGAGATATCAAAAATCCTTCCGCAATTTAGCATCCTCAATGTCTTGAGGTCATGCTGACTGAGTTTGGTGGCCGTCGGAATAAAGGCCTCAGAGGAGTATATCATTGATGAACTTTTGCCAGCGTCTAACTATCATTAATACTGATGTGTGTGTTGAGTTTCATGAAAATCTAAGCTTATTAAGTGCCCCAAAAACACAGGAAACAGATGTTAATGTTTGACACGTTGCCATGACAACAGCATTTAATGTATCAACGACCCCTTTACAGATTCTCATCGGCCGTGTTTTGACATTATTCTGATGAAGTCTGAAGCAAATTGGGTAAAAATAACCATGTGATATCAAAGCATTTTTAAAAGAGACACACTTCCTGTTGCCAGTTGGTGGCGCTATAACTTTGACTCCTAATAGTCACATCTATGTGATCAGCATCACACATCGAACAAACCTCTGAAGTTTCATCAGAATCAGATAATGTGTGCAGTAGTTATTAGGCATTTCCTGTTTCTCATTTCTCGCCATAATTTCAACGCCTCGCCACAGCCAAACCGTTCGAGATATCAAAAATCCCCTCACAATTTTTCATCCCCAATGTCTTGAGATCAGGTTGACCGAGTTTGGGGGTAATTGGGTAAAAAACCTAGGACAAGTATATCAAATTCCAGAGCATGCGTTTTTGACAAAACCCAGAATAACCAACTTCCTGTTGGGATTAGCTAATGACATAGAGTACGAAAGTTGTTCAACTTGATGAGTTCTATATGTGTACCGAGTTTCATATGTGTAAGTGCAAGTGTGTGTGCTATATGACCCTCCAAATTCCAGGGGGCGCTGTAGAGTCCCCGTGCCACGCCCGTGTACCAATCTCTGCCCGGCCCTAATGGCCGCAGATTCCAAGGTGTGTGCCAATTTTCAAGAGTTTTTGAGCATATTAAGGGCCCCAAAACCCCCCAAAACCTTGACAAAAAATAAGAAGAAGAAGAAGAAGAAGAATTGCAAAGAATCCTAAGTAAAACAATAGGGCTCTCGCCCCTTCAGGGCTCGGGCCCTAAATATAGCTGCAAGCAGCGATGACGGGCCCTCGCCGCCAGTGCAATCGCCATGCCAGTAGCATTAGGAAAATGGTGCCCGGCGGGCACATGCATTGACAGTAATCCTGTGGCAGTTTGGATTGAAGGGTTACAGCAATGAAAGGGTTAAAAGCAAACTGCGGCAACACTTTCGATGAAACCCATATTTATAATACTCTAAGGAGTGTTAGTTCACATGTAGTTGGACAATTGCTTATTGTCAATAGACTAGGGGGACCATCAAAATAAAACATAATATATAATGTAAAAAATAAATGTAATATGATATAGTCCGTTATAAATTAAGTAGATTTGATATGTTGTCCATTGTGTGTTATAAAAAATCATAATCTTAAACCTTATAACCTCAAATACTCAAGTATTTTAATGTATTATAATTGTTGTTATGATTATTCATGAGATGATATAACATATTATAAGGTTTTTATAATGCATTGTGCATTCATTATAATCCCTTATAAATACCATTATAATGTATTATCAATAGGGGCTTCATAGAAAGTGTTACCCAAAACGACAGACTGATAGACGGAGAATGAGCTGAAAAAGATTCCTTATCCTATGAGGTCATCTTGTGTTCATCCTTGGTATTATAGTCTTCATCTGCTAGTTTACATGTGTGATATTTGAAATGTTTTTGTGGTCTCTGAAAATATGCTAAACATATTTCCTAAGAATGACTTGTTTTTCATATGTAAAAAGTTGTGAAGAGTTAGGATAATGCACTTTAAATACACTCTGTCTCTCTCAGTCTCTGACAGCCACCATCCCCCACTGTCAACACTCACACTTACACACACACTTAATGCACACACACAGAGTTAGAGTGAGAGAGTTAGAGTGAGATCAGATGTTTAATAGTTTTTTAATTTTCTATTTTTTGTAGACTATTTTATATCAATGGAAGTAAGCATTTATTTCTCAGAATGACTAGTTCTATGTATATAAAAAGTTTTAAAGTGTTTGGATGCTGCATTTTAAAATTACGGTTGTGTTTTTTACTGATAATTTAAAAAAATCACCATAAATCAACCGTTCAAGATATCCCAAATCTGCTCGCAATTTAACATCTTCAGTATGTTGGCATCATGTTGACAAAGTTTGGTGTGAACTACTTATTCCTGCTTGGAGGAGTATGAATTTATTTATAGCCTGATTTTTCCAAAAATCCACATTCAGATCAAAATAACAGACTTCCTGTTGGTCGCAGCTAATGGGTGTAAATTAGAAAGTTGTCCGGCTTGATGAGACCAATATACATACCAAGTTTGGTGTCTGTAGCTAAAACTTGCCCCCTAACTTTTGACAAAAGGTGGCGCTATAGAGCGCCTCCTCCACGCCCATTTATGAGCCTTTGCCAGTGTCTAACTATCATTAATACTGATGTGTGTGTCAAGTTTCATGAAAATCTAAGCTTATTAAGTGTCCCAAAAACACAGAAAACAAATGTTAAAGTTTGACACGTTGCCATGGCTACAGCATTTAATGTATCAACGATCCCTTTACAGATTCTGATTGGCCGTGTTTTGACATTATTCTGATGAAGTTTGAAGCAAATCGGGTAAAATTAGCCATGTGATATTAAAGCATTTTTAAAAGAGACACCCTTCTTGTTGCCAGTTGGTGGCGCTATAACTTTGACTCCTAACAGTCACATCTATCTGATCGGCATCATACAACAAACAAACCGCTGAAGTCTCATCAAAATCAGACGATGTATGCAAAAGTTATTAGCCATTTCCTGTTTCACATTTCTCGCCATAATTTCAACGCTTCGCCACGGCCAAACCGTTTGAGATATCAAAAATTCCTTCACAATTTTTCATCCTCAATGTCTTGAGATCAGGTTGACCAAGTTTGGTGGCAATTGGGTAAAAAACCTAGGACTAGTATATCAAATTCCAGAGCATGCGCTTTTTAAACAGCCCTGAATAGCTCACTTCCTGTTGGGATTAGCTCATGACACAGAGTGCGTGAGTTGTTCGGCTCAGTGAGATCTATATGTGTACCGAGTTTCATATGTATATGTGCAAGCATGTGCGGGATATACATCAAAATTTAAAAAGTGTTCCAGGGGGCGCTGTAGAGCCCCTGTGCCACGCCCGGGTCCCAGCCTCTGGGGCGTCCTAATGGCTGCAGATTCCAATGTGTGTGCCGATTTTCAAGAGTTTTTGATCATGTTAAGGGCCCCAAAACCCCCCAAAACCTTGAAAAAAAAATAATAATAATAATAAATATAGCTGCAAGCAGCGATGGGCGGGCCCTCGCCACAAGCGCATCCGCAACCCTGGTGCCATCAGAAAAATAGTGCCCAGCGGGCACATGCATTGACAGTAACCCTGTGGCAGTTTGGATTGAAGTGTTACAGCAATCAAAGGGTTAAAAGCAAAATTCTTTTAAATCATTCTGACAGACTGAGAAGGAGCTGAAAAAGATTCCTTATGCTATGAGGTCATCTTGTGTTCATCCTTGGTATAATAGTCTTCATCTGCTAGTTTACATGTGTGATATTTTAAATGTTTTTGTGGTCTCTGAAAACATGATAAACATATTTCCTAAGAATGACTTGTTTTTCATATGTAAAAAGTTGTGAAGAGTTAGGATAATCCACTTTAAATGCACTCTGTCTCTCTCTCTCTCACACACACACACAGCCACCCAGGCACAAGCTCAACACATACACTTAGCAGCAAAAGCCCATCCCCCGACACAGAGTTAGAGTGAGAGAGTTAGAGTGAGATCAGATGTTTAATAGTTTTTTAATTTTCTATTTTTTGTAGACTATTTTATATCGATGGAATTAAGCATTTATTTTTCAGAATGACTAGTTCTGTGTCTGTAAAAAGTTTTGAAGTATTTGGATGCTGCATTTTAAAATTACAGTTATGTTTTTTTACTGATAATTTAAAAAAATCACCATAAATCAACCGTTCAAGATATCCCAAATCTGCTCGCAATTTAACATCTTCAGTATGTTGGCATCATGTTGACAAAGTTTGGTGTAAATGCATTGTTTTTTGTAGGAGTAGTATTCATTCATTCACAGCTATATTTTTCCAAAAATCCACATTCAAATCAAAATAGCAGACTTCCTGTTGGTCGCAGCTAATGGATGTAAATTAGAAAGTTGTGCGGCTTGATGAGAACAATATACATACCGAGTTTGGTGTCTGTAGCTCAAACTAACCCCCCAACTTTTGACAAAAGGTGGCGCTATAGAGCGCCTCCTCCACGCCCATTTATGAGCCTTTGCCAGTGTCTAACTATCATTAATACTGATGTGTGTGTTGAGTTTCATGACAATCTAAGCTTATTAAGTGCCCCAAAAGCACAGGAAACAAATGTTAAAGTTTGACAAGTTGCCATGGCAACAGCATTTAATGTATCAATGACCCCTTTACAGATTCTCATCAGCCGTGTTTTGTCATTATTCTGATGAAGTTTGAAGCAAATCGGGTAAAATTAAGAGGCTGATTTAAAAGCATTTCAAAAACAACACACTTCCTGCTGCCAGTTGGTGGCGCTATAACTTTTACTCTCAATAGTCACATCTATGTGATCGGCATCATACAACGAACAAACTCCTGAAGTTTCATTAGAATCAGACAATGTGTGCAATAGTTATTAGCCATTTCCTGTTTGTCATTTCTCGACATAATTTCGTCGCCTCGCCACGGCCAAACCATTCGAGATATCAAAAATCCCCTGGCAATTTTGCATCCCCAATGTCTTGAGATGATGTTGACCGAGTTTGGTGGCAATCTGTAAAAAACCCTAGTAGGAGTATCGCAAATTCCAGAGCATGCGTTTTTCACAAAACCTTGAATAGCTGGCTTCCTGTTAGGTGAAGCATGGACTGTGAGCACGAAAACTGTTTGGCCCCATGAGGTCTATGTACGTATGAATTTTGGTAACTGTAGGTCAAATAGTGTGCATTACAGAGCCCCTCAAAAGTTGCATTTTTTAACATTAAGCCACGCCCCCCCCAGATGACCCCCCCCCATATCAAATTCTGTCCAGCCCTGATGGCCGCAGATTCCAACGTGTGTGCAAAGTTTCAAGAGTTTTCGTGTATGTTAAGGGCCTCAAAACCCCCCAAAACATTGAAAAAAAAATAATAATAATAATAACTAGATAAAAAAGTTCGTCAAGACAAACTTTAAGTTGGCTTGAGAAAGCCGGACCAGAAAGTTTGGAAAAGTTTTAAAAGTTTGAAAAGTTAAGAAGTTTTAAAAGTTTAAATAGTTCAAGAAGTTTAAGACGTTTTAAGTTTGGATGGTTTTCAGTCTGAAATATTTAGAAGTTTTAAAGTTTGAATGTAGTCTGTCAGATAGATAGATAGATAGACAGATAGACAGATAGACAGATAGATAGTATTGGTCAGATTATCAATCGACAGAAAGATAGATAGATGATTCTAACATTATTACCAAGTTACTAGCATGTTGCTAGTCTGTTTCTAGCATGATTAGCAAGTTGTTAGCATGTTTTTAGCATGATTAGCAAAGTTGCTAACATGTTTCTAACATGATTAGCATGTCGATTGCATGTTTCTAGCATGATTAGCAAAGTTGCTAGCATGTTTCTAGCATGATAAGCATGTCACTAGCATGTTTCTAATATGATTAGCAAAGTTGCTAGCATGTTTCTAGCATGACTAGCATGTCGTTAGCATGTTTCTAGCATGACTAGCATGTCACTAGCATGTTTCTAGCATGACTAGCATGTCACTAGCATGTTTTTTAACATGATTA
>VONZ01001846.1:0-91012 GCA_012976165.1 Labeo catla
ATCAATTATCAGTATTCATGTCTGTAATTTTCATACTAGAACACAATCTTACCTGTCCTAGAGCAGCTAAAATAAGAAGAAGATCTGCAGCATCTTGATTCAGTCAAATACCTCAGATGATCTAGTAGATCTAGTGAAGTGCAGGTGCTAAAAGACAAGAAACACAATAGCGTCTCACAAATAGTAAACCAGTGACTGAGTATAATAGAAAGTAATATGTTGACCTTTCATGTAAACACCAAAATTACCTGAGAATATTGTTCTTTCTTGATGTCAGAATATGTTTTTCTTTATGTTATTTTTCAGGAGTTCAGGAGCTACATCAAAAGGAGAAAAGTCAGTCACTCAGATGAATGACAAGTCTTCAAATCAATCTCCGATAATGTGTGTATGCATGTGTGCGTGCGCTAAGAAATAATAGCATCATTGTGATGTATCTACCTCACGTAAATGGTTTAGATCTTTATCTCACATGAAGGACTGGTGGTTGTGTGGTTTCACACAGGACAGACTCTTGAGTTCCTGTCTGTTTAACATGAATGTTAGATTTTTTTTTCAACCTGATCTCCTCAACATGTGTAATAATGGTCCATGATGGAAATTGTTGATGAAAATGTATATGTTAGCAGGATGTCTCATCCCTTCTCCAACCCCTGAACCTAATGTTCAAAATAAATAAACATAAAAATGTAACATTTATGAATTAACCAGCTTCTTTTTTTTGTACAAGTCCTTGTCAAGAAGGTGATTCAGGTAGTACACTACATATTAGCCACTACCTACACTACCTTTTAGCCATTAAAACTAGTGTGTATTTCTGCTTTTTGATTGAGAGAGGAAATGTAACTAAGCCTAAATAAACCTCCTAATTCAGGATCATATTTTCATGTTTGTGGTAAATTTTCACATTCGGAAATGTATTTCAGGCACTGTGAGATCAAATAAACCTGAATTAATCCTGATGCATCAAGCTCATCTGATGCAACACTTCTGTGTGGTCAAGGTCTGTGTGGTTTCAAGCAGAACAAACTGCTTGAAAGTTCCTGTCTAAGATGAGTAATAGGCTCATGTAAAAAAATCTTACGTGCATTTCAAATGATACACACTCCTTTTATGAGGTCTTTTTTTTTTTTCTGCAAACAAATATTGTGGCGGGAGGAGCAAAACGACCTCAGGCCTCGGAGAGGCTTTTATTAAACAATAAAATAAACAAGTGTTCAAAAAGGGGGAAATAAAAGTGTCCAAAATAAATAGGGGATCTGGTGTCCTCGTCATGCTGGGGGTTCCATGAAGGAGGGGCAGTGTTCGGAAGGGAAGGGTCCAGGTAAGGGGTGGAGTCTGGCGGCCACACACGCTCCCCTCTTCGAGTCCGCGGTGCGAGGGGCGGAGGCTTCATCTAGCGGCTTCGACCACCTTGGCCCACAGCACATCCTGGATAATATGCCCTGCCACAAAGCAAAAATGGTTCAGGAATGGTTTATAGACAAGAAGTTTGAGGTGTTGACTTGGCCTCCAAATTCCTCAGATCTCAGTCCAATTGATCATCTGTGGGATGTGCTGAACAAACAAGTCCAATCCACAGAGGCCTCATCTTGCAACTTACAAGACTTACAGGATCAGCTGCTAACATCTTGGTGCCAGATACCACAGCACACCTTCAAGGGTCTAGTGGTGTCCATGCCTCAACGGGTCAGGGCTATATTGGCAGCAAATGCATGACCAACACAATGTTTGGAATGTGTGTAATAATGTAATGCGTGATCGGTGTATACCTGCCCCATTTAATTAAAAAAAAGGCTTGGCAAGATTATTTAAACCCTCTGCTTTTGTGAGATTGTGAGATCACTACAGAGCTGAGTTAGTCTTGTAGTATTGAACCCATCAGATAATGCAGCACTTGTGAAGCCCTGTGTTTTCATGTAGGACAAACTCTTAGTTCCTCAAGATAAGTAATATGGGATTCATGTATAAAACCTTATGTATAGTTCAAAAACTTAAAAAAATAAGAAGTCCCTATCACAATTAAAGTTCATATAACTAAAAAGTACATTTATTTAATAATTTCTCAGTTGTTTTCTGTTGAGAACAATCTTAATTTTTCAGCTGTGTAGCCATATTATTTCTGACTGAATGTAATGAGATGAACACCTGAGAAGAGACTCATCACTCTGCAGGTTTTAGCAGCCATTGCTCATTTAAAGCGTCATGATTATAAATCTACCCACAACAAAACCACAAGCTTCAGTCTTCTGCACAATGAAGACCACAAAAACTCCAACATGACAGAAGCTCTTCTCAATCTCCAACATGACTAAGATGAAAAATCTTGAGTAAAATTAATATTAAAAAATGTAATTAAACAAATCAGCACCTCTTTGTCACACCCCTGGACTTTCTAGTTGGTTTCTCCCATCATTTCCCCCTGCAGCTCTGTGTGTTTTGGTCTCTCCCTCATTGTCTGCACCTGTGTGTTAATCAGTCAGTGTATATATAGCGTGTGTTTTCCCTCTTGGTTTGTTGGACGTTAAATATTACTTCCCTGTGTTCCTGTTCCTGAGCTTCGTTGTGGATTATTAAATGTATTTTGTTTATATCTCGTCTTCGTCTGTCTGTTCCTGCCTGCAGCATGACACTCTTTCTCACAATCAAGCATAGAATTTTTTATTAGCTCAGCACATTCACAAGTGTACATTTCAAAATAAAATTTAGACCTAATACATTACATTTTTTGTTTAAATTCATATTTTCAGATTTGTGATAACATTTTGCTGAAGTAATTAAATTCAAATTCTCAATTGATTACTACAGAAATAACATTTGTTACTAAATGGATGGACATTTCTCAGATGAAGAGATTCGTCTCATTGCACAAATTTTAGCAGCTAATGCGCATTTAATAAAGCTTCATATAAAAATATATGTATAATTTCTTTATATAAATGAATACATTTCATAGAGATATATACAATCACTTTGAGGCCAATGAATTTGATCACTTAAAATGAACTTTATTATGAATTGTGTTTTTGACAAAGAATAAATGAAATCAACTTAGAGAAAAACATTTTTTACATTGATTCATGTGGAAATTCAAAGTGCTTTATTCAATGCTCAACATAATATTTTGTTATGGTGTTGGTTGGTTTCTTGAATAGATCACAGTTCAGGTTACTTCTCTTACCAGAGCTTTCCAAAGTGAACACAGTGTGACACCAGAGATCTTTCTGATTTCTTTTTGTCTTCACAGCAGTGACTTTAAAGGAGAAGTCCACCTCCAGAACAGCAATTCACAGATAATGTACTCACCCCCTCGTCATCCAAGACGTTCATAGAAATTATGGTTTTTGAGGAAAGCATTTCAGGATTTTTCTTCATATAATGGACTTCAATTGTGCCCCCGATTTTGAACTTACAAAAAGTAGTTTAAATGCAGCCTCAAAACGATCGGTCATTTTTTTTCGGAAAATGAAAATGTGTATACTTTTTAACACAAAACATTGTGTAGCACAGGTTCTAGTATGCGCATTCACGACACGCAGTGTTGGGGAGTAACTAGTTACATGTAACGGAATTACGTAATTTAATTACAAAATAAATGTAATTGTAATTAGTTACAGTTACTGAGAAAAAATATGTAATTAAATTACAGTTACTTTTGAAAAATGCCAGTGATTACAAAGGGGATTACATCCGAATTTTTTCACACACCCACCCCCACTTACAGATTTAATTGACTTCTTTTAAATTGCATTGACTGCTCTAAAATGAGACACCAATTCTTCAGGAGTTTAGGACACAGAACAGGACACATGCTTATTCGATAACTGTTTTATTTCCTATTTGGGTTTATGCATAAACTTTATTTTTTAAAATTGTTTTTTCCAAGGCATTGTTAGATGCTAGTGTTTTCTGTCATAACTATGCAAACATTTGATTTCAAACCCAGTATCATAGCTATTAAACTATTTCTTGTTATGATGTTATTTATGTTATGATCTTGTTATGACATATAGCGTTCAATTCCCGTCTTGAGGTCCTTTGCCATCCCGCTCCCCTCTCTCCTCCCAGCTCTTTCCTGTCATCTCTCTACTGTCCTATCACAATAAAAGGCATAAAAAGCCCAAAAATATAAGTAAAAAAAAAAGTCTGAATTTGTGGTGGCTGTGCTTTAAATTAAATTATTACACAGCTCAGACTCTTTCAGGGCAACTTAAGTCAGTGCTATATGCTTGATAATTTTTCTTGGCGGAAGCTTTGCGTTTGGTTAGCTAATAAAATATTAAAGCTTAATTCAATATTATGTGGACAATTTCTTAATTCTGTCATCCTGGTATCGTGGACTTGCTCTGTTGTTTCATACAAATGCAGCTGCTGCCATTTTTTTTTTTGTACACTGTAATGTATTATACGATAACTAACAAACTAGTACTACTACTTAATTATTTATGTGGTGAAATGTTGTGTAAGAAAAGTGGTATGACTGCACTGTATCCCTAAAATGTCTAGTTTGAACTTGCCGTTTGCTAGCAACTGATTTCTTCATGGAAGCTTTGTGTTCAAATATTTCAACTCAGATCAGTGTTTCGTGTCTAATAATTCTGACACGAAACATGTAAATAATCTATCAAGCAGCTGTGTAATAAGTGAGATAATGTACATTCAGCCAGTTGTTATCGCAAAATAAAGATGTATAATTATTATCCCTTACTTATTATAATCTTAATTCAGGTGATAAAGGATTTTGAAAGTCTGACAGTAATCAGTGTTGAGTGCTACTGTAAGGTTAACTCTGCTTGGTTTAAATGTTTCAAAATGATTAACAGTTGAAAATATTAGAAATTTAGAAAAGTAATCAAAAAGTAATTAAAAGTAATAAGTTACATTACTTTATTAAAGTAATTGAAAAGTTACACTACTTATTACATTTTAAATTGAGTAACTTGTAATCTGTAACCTATTACATTTCCAGAGTAACCTTCCCAACACTGACGACACGACGAAGGGTCAAACTACAGACCCAGTGTTTACAAAGCGAACGCGCAAAGACTAAGGAAGTGCAAGTAAGTCAAACGCTGTTTACAAACAAAAGGTACAACATGTCGGACGATTCTGAAGCTGTAGGAGAAAATAAGATGGAGTTTTTCGTCATATTCTACCTTTTTGAGCCGGAGTACACAGACGAAGAACTCGATTGGTAGTAGTGATGGGAAGTTCAGATTATTTTACGACTCGGACCTTTGAGTCTCATTCAGCAAAACGAACGAATCTTTTCTCGAGTCATTTCGTTAATTTTAGCAAAATCAGCATCACGTGACAGCCCCATAAGATGAAAGAACCCGAAGAATCGAAACAGGTGAACGTTGAGTTATGCATATAACAACTGTTCCCAGAAGGAGGGAAACGAGGTACAACACATGACTATGGGATATCGCGCTCCTGCACCGCCTGCTGAAGACACCTATATTCACGCCTGAAAGACCAATGATGCATGACGACGTGGGCGGGGCTACCTGCCCACAGCATATAAATGCAGTCGCATGCGTCATTCCCTTTGTTCAGTCCAGCTCTTCACCGTGCCTCCGACTTGCATGGGGCCCAGGAGGTGTTATTACCTCGTTCCCTCCTTCTGGGAACAGTTGTTATATGCATAACTCAACGTTCCCATTCAGTCGGTTCACTCGGTACAACACATGACTATGGGACATATATTCACGCCCCGCAAAGTCGCTGATCTAAACATAAGGAACCAGCACAGCCACATACACCTTTCTTTTACAAGAGAGTGAGGGCCTCTGGTTTAAAAACCCTCTGCGGTAAGCACGGACATATCCATTGTGGCCGCAGTAAGTTACGTCCAGTCAAAAACCGAACTGACTTGTGCAGTGATGCCCAAATCTTATACCATGCCCATGACATCTCATCCCCTCATAGTAGAGTGCCCAAGCACCCGTGCAGGTATTAGTCATAACGGGCATGTACATGCTATAGACATTGCTTTCTACACTCCAATGCGAAAGACACCATTCAAATAGCGGCTTCACATGGGCGAGCTGGTAAAAACTCACAAAAAGCTGGTCAGCCTGCATCAGCACAATGTACCTGGGTACAACTCGTACAACACATGAAATCTCCTGCATGCCCTGATTCGACAGGGCATGCAGCTTGAACCAAAGCGCACTCTAGTCAAGTATATACGCTGTATTCGGATGCAACACCACCCGGCACAAAATCTGATGCACAAGGGATGCACCGACAGCGCATGAAGATCACTAATGCGCTTCTCTGATCCCAGTACCACCCGTCGGGCAGCATCCTTAGACTCAAGGATTCTAAAGGCTGGAACAAAGATTCACACATAACCTGCAGACCCAAGCCTTAAGTATACCCCAGCCGCCCGCATTCCACGCACCGTCCGTGCGACATAAACCTTGTCGACAGGAGGGCGTCCGCGGACGTCCATGTACACGACTGCACGCAGTTCTTGTCTGTGTGGACAGTGCGTGCGCAGCGTACGTGCAAACCATGACAGTAGCCAACACAAACATTAGAGACACGTCTTGATGTCTGCACTTACATCTGCAATAGCTCCAGGACATTTCCTTTTAGATGTCAAAATGTATTTAAGACGTTTACAAATCAGAATGTACGTAAAACTGACATCTTTCAAAAAGACATCTCTCAGATGTACACAACAGATGCTTCCCAGATGAAGCAATCATTATCAGATATCTTGCAGACGTACATGTGCTATCTGGGAATGACTTGAGTGTGCGGAAACAACGTCAATTAGAAAGTGTGTATGCCTTGCCCACATCTTTCTGCACACATGGCCAAAGGAGTATGCCTAGAAAAGCGTATGCCCTATTGTGCACGAGACGGAGCAGAACGTGGAAGTTCCACGATGGTCCGCGCACTGCCTGTATGACGTGATTACCCTCATCATGAGGGTCCGCGTGCAGCCCAACTTGTGTGGGACAGCGCGCCTTCAATAGCGCTTGTGCGGGTGACTTGAGCACGTAAACCCAAACCCCCTTACACAATACCTTCTGTAGAAGGATGTGCTGTAAACAACAACCTGCGTTGTTTCTTAACACACCTCTGCGCCTCGATTAGGACAACACCTCTTGTGTTACCTTCAACTCGACCAGTACGTTATTCCTGTTCATTTTCTACACAAACTAATGTGTTATAGTTACACAATTTGTGCCAGTTATGTATTCAACATGCCACAAAACGTGTTAAAAATAGTCAACGCAAAAATGTGTTAAACATTGTCACATCCCTTTTGAGAGTGTACGCACACGGCAAACGCGCCTTCTCATTCACCCCGCCAAAAGATCATGCTTTGAAAAGCCCGCGCGCTCAATTTTCCGTGAGACGGGGCAGAGCTCAAAAACATGAGGAATATCCTAGCTTTTTAACAGGTGTGCACTTTGGCGCAGCCGCATCAAGGCAAATACCCCCATGACAAGACGAACCAGCCGTTCAATAAACTTCCATGAAGGAATGGGAATGACTTTCCCTTAGAAAACCAATATCCCTTCACTCGGGCACAGAAACGGCGATACAGAGCCTCGCCCGCACCAAGCTTTAAATATGTGCTATTTCGACACAACGCACTTCAAATTGCAGGCAGTTTTGTCAGATCAAAACAGATCAGATTCTCCCGCTTAACATTCAGTTCCTAGAAACCACAGTTCCAGCTGAGGGTGCAGTGCAGATGCCTCTTGCCTTGGTCCGCCGGTCATTGCATAGGAAAGAGACACCACGGTGCCCTTAAAAGCACCGGTCGTGATGCTCGCGTTCCATGCCTTCGCTGCCTGGCGAGAAGCCCCCAAAGTCAGTGACAGACCCTGCACCCTGTCCAGGGTGAGCTGCATCAGTTCCCCCAGCGGGAATGCACACAGCAGGGTCCTGAGCAATACGACAGGGCATCCACCCCCAGCGGGGCTCTCCTGTCCATAATCAAGCAACCAACGGGCAGTGCGTGTTCTTTTTTTGCAGAGGCAAAAAAGATCCACACCGGTCCTGCCGAACCCGATTTCAGATCTATGCCGCTATTCAGGGTGCGAAAGCCACTCCAGGGGGGGACCTCGGGTCTGCCCCATATACAGAGCATGCGCCAATTGCAGCCGGGGAAGAGAACGAACCCTCCCTTGCCTGCTTATGCACGACACCACATTTCATATTCTTCATTCTGACCAACACGTTTGCCCTGCTGGGCCAAGCGTCTCAGCATCAGGAGAAGTACTCCAAATAGCCCATTTGACGCTCTCACAAGCGTGGTCGACAATTACCCTTCAGAGTTTATCGTTCATGCCGTGACGCCTCTGCCGTCACTACTACACATGTCGTAACCCTGCCTAGGGCATCCCCTCTATCAACAGATTCGGGTTTCCCCCGGGGGATCAGCGCTTGAACGCACATCTGTGCTATATCGGCACGTCTGCTTAAATGTTATGCGGTATACAGCGCCCAGCGCCGGAACCCACGCATAAAGAGGGGATGGTCCAGCCGTACTACTGCTATCGAAGCCATAAGCCCCAGCAGTCTCCATACTTTAGGAATAAACGCACTCGTCTCCTCAGCCGAAACTGAGCCAGACAGCTGCGATAATCCTCTGCCTTTTGTGCTTTGAGTCTATCTCTCGACTGAGACATAACGCCCACCGACTCTGGGCCAGCAAGCTCCTTTTGAAATTTATCAAGAAGAGAGCTCGTAAATGGAAAACAATAGTATGTGTTTGAAACATTGCTTGTTTCCTGCTGTCTGCAGCCAGGGGCAGGTCGCCCAAACTGGCGAACAATCTTATGCTTCGATGGCACAGCAGAGTCGCACCGCCTCTGCACATCTTTCAGATATGCGTGACGCTAGGGACCCAAAAAGCAGTAGGCAACCCCCTCGACGGAGACTTCAGAAATTTTCTGTGCCCCGGGTGGCCATATGCATCGGACAAATCCACCGATATCAGCCAATCATGAGGATGCCTTGCAGAGGGCATGACAGGTTCTTATATAACATCTTTAAGTGCTTGTCCAACCGTGAACCTAAGATGGGTGAAAAAAAAAACTCACATTTAGGGAGAGGAATAAATGGCTAAAAACCCTTTTCCTCCATCTTCCCTTGTGGCCACACCTGAATTGCAATTTTGCTGAGGAGAGCATGGATTTCCTCCGTCAGCCTTGGGGATGCCCGTTCGGACACCGGAGTTGCGATTACTCCGCCGAACCGGTGGGCACGCGAAAGGAAACGCAGCTAATCACCCCATTGGAATCATGCGAGGAACCCACGGCGTTCGGGCGCATGCGCGCCACGGCTCGGGGCTGACAGGGAGGATTAGATCCCTAGCATCACCTAGGAAACTCACCTGCCCCCTCTTTTTTCCAAACATTGCTGGATATTGCATATCACTGTATTTAACACTACCTCCTGTATCGGCACTATGGCCCAATTGTGAGGTAAATTGTCCCCAAGTATTGTGATTGTTTGACAAATCAACAAACGAGACTTTGTATGATGAACACACACTTTCCTGTATTTGCAACATCTTTAAAGCCGAACCCGCTATGTTGCAGGATTTTTTTTTTCTTACGGCAGGCAGGTTCTCATCACTGCTTCTACAGGAGTCGAACGCAACACGCGAGCCTCTCCGTGTCGGAAGAGGGTCAAGCCACTCCACTGACTAACTCCGCTGCCCTTAATCAGCTCACTTCCATCCACTGCCCCAGAGAGCGGTGAGGGGAGCTGCGATTATAAAAATGTATAATCAGAACCTTCCTCGCCCGCATCAAGCGAGACAGTTGAAGTTATGTTCAGATTCTGGGGCAGCCAGAGGAACCTTATCGTGTACCCTACACCGACCTTACGGCGTCCTAACACTCCATGGCCATCCTCAACAACGGCGCGAGCTGCATAAGGATAAGCCCTGGAAGACTGGAGCGGATCGTGTTTGGCCACTGCCCCACCAAGCACGTGCACGTTGCTTGAACGCGGAACGATAGAACTGCTGGGAGTGCGCACACACACCCACTGGGTTTGGAGAGAGCCAACCTAGCGTGGACAGCTCCCAAACTCTACGGACTGTGCTTGTGATCATAAACACCCACATACCATTGGACAGGGGTAAGATCTTATGCTCTAACATTTCTCAGGAAAAAGTTTATTAGCCATTTGTTAGCTGTGCTAAACGTGAGCTTAAAACTTCTCCTTTATTGCCTTCCTTATCAACAAGAGTTACCACCGTGGGTTTTCTTGTGATTGTGGCGTGATGGCGTTCTAACAGCGTGGTGAAGAGCTGAAGAACAAAGGGAATGACGCATGCGACTGCATTTATATGCTGTGGGCAGGTAGCCCCGCCCACGTCGTCATGCGTCATTGGCCTTTCAGGCGTGAATATAGGTGTCTTCAGCAGGCGGCGCAGGAGCGCGATATCCCATAGTCATGTGTTGTACCGAGTGAACCGACTGAATGGGAACTAATTCCAGTACAGAACCTAATAGGATGTTGTGCATGTGTGACTGAACGAATCACTCCCTGAGACAACTCGTTCCTCCCGAGTCACATTAAAGATTCGTTAAAAATGAACGAATCGTTCAAGAAAGACCCGTGGATGCGCATCCAAGTGCCTGTGCTACACAAGCTTTTTTGTGCTTAAAAAATATACAAATTTTTATTTTTCGAAAAAAATTACCAGTCGTTTCACTAGATAAGACCCTTCTTCCTTGGCTGGGATCATTTAGAGCCCTTTGAAGCTGCGTTTTTCAAAGTAAAAAATTGGGGGCACAATTGAAGTCCATTATATGAAGAAAAATCCTAAAATGCTTTTCTCAAAAACTGTAATTTCTTTACAAAAAGACATGAACATCTTGGATGACAAGGGGGTGAGTAAATAATTTGTAAATTGTTGTTCTGGAAGTGGACTTCTCCTTTAAACTTCTCATATGGAGGAACCGGTACCTCTTCCTGTTCAGGATACTTAGAATATTTTATCACATTAGCACTTTCACAAGTGTAGATTTCAAAACAAGATTTAGACTCAAAATCTTCTGCTACTGTACAACTAAGTGACGTAAATGAGCCAAAACAAACATTTTTTATTCCCAGAACACACAGACGTACGACAACTACTCCACAAACAGATGAGGAAGGTGGGTCTTTATATCACCAAAATGTCTGTCTCTGTGTGTCGTAGGATATAATAGCTGAAGTGTGATTTTGGTGCATCAGAATTGTTTAGGTCTTCATAATACAACACCTTTGAAGGTCTGGTGTATGTGTGTTTTTTCACACAGGACAAACTCTAAGTTTGTGTCATGTCAGTAGAGAACTTTAAACACACTCATGACAATAGTAATAAATGTTTATTAATAAACCATCAAAACAGTCTTGATATTATTGCTGTTCAGTGTCACGATAGAGAGTAACCACTAGATGACACACACACACACTCACCTCGAGGAAGAAGTGCTGCAAGTTTTATTTTAATTCAAGTCGTCGGTCATCCTTACTGCATGCTTAGAAGAAAAGACAGAACACCTACATGTGGTTTTTGTAGCGTGATAACCAAATGTACTATGTGTTATTCTCAGTGAAATGTGCCAATGACACTTACAGTGGGGGTTTTGTAAGGACAATCTGACATTTCAGAGTCAGAGTAAAAGTGAAGAGAGGTGTGTGAATCCGTCTGAAGTTGTGGCAAGGAATGAATAATGACTACAGTCTTAAAAAAAAAAAAACTGTAGTCAATTTCAGTAAATGATTTATCAATAAATAACCTCTGAACACCAAAGTCTTTGAAAGATGTAATTTCCTGTGAAATGCTAAACAAATTTTGCAGTAATAAAGTTACGGAAGTGTCCTACAAAATACATAGGATTCACGTAAAGCCTGTTTTAGATTTAAAATAATAATTTCATATACCTGTGGGTATACCTGAGGACTGGTGAAAAAAACTTTTTTATTATCAAGTAACTTTTTATTATCAACAGTACTGTTATGATGGGGTTCATGCAGGGAGTTCAAGAACACACAGGAGAGCTGTTCCAGACATTAGTCATGCGTTTTCTTTTTCATTAGAGCCACGCATATCAAGAACACACCTCCAAAACTTTAATACGCCCTCTTAAACACACTTACCATTAAACTGGTGTACTACAAATACATTATACAAATATTTATTTTATTAGAAATAGCACATGTATAAAAAGCCTAATTTTTCACATTTTATAAATTAATTTAAATTATACATAACTATATACATATACTAAAACAAGTTAAACACTGAAATGTTAAAATGTGACTATGTAGTACCTCTTGTTCTTGTGGCATTGAATAAAAAAGGAAATACATGTGGAAATGGAAGAATATGTATAATTTCCTGCATGGTGTAGAATCCATACAAATACAATTTAAAGTGAAGTTTTTTAAGTGAAATTTTAAGAATTGGTTAAACTAAAGATTTTAGAGAGAAAACACATATCTGAAAATGGCAAGAGTTCATTGGAATAAAACAGTGTATTATGCAGCATAGTAATATGTGAGATGTACAAAAGATGAGGGGCCAGATGGAGCCAGAGGGATGTAGGGACGAGGCAAAAGTCAACGACTGACCAAGGTGGAGCTGGAGGGATGAGGGAGCCCGGTGGAGCCAGCAGAATGACGGGCCATGATGGACACGAGGGAGCAAGGAGCCTAAGCAGAGCCGATGGGTTGGAGGACTGTGGTGAAGTCTGAGGAGCAGATGGGATTCTGGAGGTGGAGGTGGGGACTGGAACGCCTGAAGTGGATCCACACAACAGTGAGGAGCAGACTGAGGATGAGCTGAGAGACTGACAGGAGCCAGCAGAAGCAAGGCAGAGGAACAGATGGATTCTGGAAGAGGAGGTGGGAGAAGGAGGCTGGGTGGAAACTCAACAGGAGCTGGGCGGAACCTGCAGAGACACAGTAGATTCAAAGATGGGCGGAGCCAGAGGAGATGAGAGAAACAGAAGATCATACTCTTCCAGAGTATTATATAGTAGAGAGGCCAACAACAGCTCACCTTCGGTTCTCCCGTGGAGATGTGCAATGTTGCCGGCACATGCACTTGGGCAAACATGTAAACATGCTCGGGCTCCTGGGTGATGGTAGGCTTAGTCGCTTTCTCTTGCAATGGCTTAAAAAATGTGGCAGGCTTAGGCGCTCCATTCCAACAAAGGAAACAATGGAAAAACACAAAAAAATTCTAAAAGCACACAGGAGCGTGTGAAATCAAGGGCTTAGAGTAGCAATAACAAGGTTTTGGCAAAAAGCCTTTGTCAAGGTAAGATTTCTTGCATGGTAAAGAGAGGTATAAGTAGACAATTATTCACAGGTGTAAACAATTAAACTCAATCAACAGTCAGTTAACATTTAAAAAACCCAAATCAGGTCCCACTAAATACTGAGTACAAAATACTTATACAGCAACTTAGCTCTCAATATTCAACATGCTATGTGCATATGCTTGTTCATTTTATTAAGATTATGTAGTTAGTGAGGCAGAAACATTCTGGAATCGAGTGTCCTCTAGTGGACAACCAGGGCACCCCAGCCGGTGATTGTAACACCTGTGCAGTAGAAGTACAAGAGTCATTTAAAAAATTATCTATTATGCTGAATATTGTTGCCTCTTTTTGCCTGATTCTGTTTTATTTTTATTTTTCAGGAGCTCAGGAATGAGAGGACAAGATCAGAAAATGCATTTGCTCACTGCCAAATGACAAAGGCTTTTTAAACCAAGAAATGAAGAAGGTGGCTTTTATATTGCTGATGATATGTGTATGTGTGTGCTTTAAGAAGTAATACTGTCTCTGGTTTCAAACTAGACAAATTAACCTTTCAACATGTTTTCTTGAGAATTCATAGTAACTGTACACAATCATAAATTGACATAAAAAAAAATAAGCAGCAATCTAGAAAAGTAAACAGGATGTCCAATCTCTAACCCAAACCCTAACTCAAAGAACACATAGAGGACAAAGATAGTTTTCTGGCATCAAAAAAATACTAAATAAGCTTTACTTTTATTTTTTACCCCGTACATTAAAATGTAAGAAAAGAATTAGAAGAAAATACTGTAATCTGATATTGATGTATACACTAACTCAGATTGTGAAGTAAACCCACAATGAGGATGCAAGTTTTGATGTGACACTGTGTGGAGGTCAAAGAAAAACCTTTGAAATGTTTTGAAGTTTAAAATAAATAAAAAAAAATAAAACTTTACTTTTATTTTTCCCCCTGTACATTAAAATGTGTCCTGTTTAATTAATAAAAAAAAATCTGAGCAAAAAAATTACTATCATACATGATTTCCAGAAGACACCAACTAAAATGTCATTTAGTGTAATTTCACCCATTGTGACATTTTATTTTCATAAAACTTCTGAAAACATTAAATTATACACTTCCATTTAATACACTTTCTATGTATATAAAATCACTTGTGTTAATTTTACTTACCAAAATTATAAACGCTTTTTAAATTATAAACATTTTTGTTTTTGCCCCCATTTTTCATGAGCTGAACTCAAACATCTAAGACTTTTTCTATGTACACAAAAGGCCTTTTTCTCTCAAATATTGTTCACAAATCTGTCTAAATCTGTGTTAGTGAGCACTTCTCCTTTGCTGAGATAATCCATCCACCTCACTGGTGTGGCATATCAAGATGCTGATTAGACAGCATGATTATTGCACAGGTGTACCTTAGGCTGCCCACAATAAAAGGCCACTGTAAAATGTACATTTTTATCACACAGCACGATGCCACAGATGTCGCAAGGGTGCGTGCAATTGCCACCATAAGCCGTTTCCAAAGGCCTTTCAGAGAATTTGGCAGTACATCCAACCGGGCTCACAACCGCAGACCACGTGTAACCACACCAGCCCAGGACCTCCACATCCAGAATCTTTGCCTCCAAGATCATCTGAGACAAGCGGTGGGGTTATAGTATGGGCAGGCATATGTTATGGACAATGAACACAGGTGCATTTTATTGATGGCATTTTGAATGCACAGAAATACAGAGGCCCATACGAGATCCTGAGGTCCATTGTTGTGCCATTCATCCACGACCATCACCTCATGGTGCAGCATGATAATGCACGGCCCCATGTTGCAAGAATCTGTACACAATTCCTGGAAGCTGAAAACATCCCAGTTGTTGCATGGCCAGCATACTCACTGGACATGTCACCCATTGAGCATGTTTGGGATGCTCTGGATCGGCTTGACTAAATTTTAAGAATGTAAAATCACAAAACAAAATAAAATACTGTATTATATTTATATGTACACAGATTGTGAAGTAAACCCAAAATGAGGATGCAAGTTTTGATGTGACACTGTGTTCATGTTGGGAAAGAAGTGACCTTGAACTGTGGAGGTCAACAAAAAAAAAAAATGTTTTGAAACACTTAGAAGTCAAAGAAGGTTTTTCAAGCTTAAAATAAATAAATAAATAAATAAAACCTTTACTTTTATTTTCCCCTGTGCATTCAAATGTATCCTGATTTTTTTCATACATGTTTTTCCATGATTTACAGAAGACACCAACTGTCATTCAGTGTAAATTCACCCATTTTACTACATATCTAGAAGGCCAGCTTAAAAATACATGCAATGTATATTTGACTAATTTAAATTTAAAAAGCTTAGGTAGAAGGTGAAATTACAAGACAAAAGAAAATACTGTCATTTAATATGTATGTGTACGCTAACTTAGATTGTAAATTAAATCCAAAATAAGGTGCAAATTTTGACATGACACTGTGTTCATGTTGGGAAAGAAGTGATCTGAAAAGTGCAGATCATTAAAAAAATATTTTGAAATGTTTTGAAACATTTAGAGGTCAAAGATGGTTTTCAATCATTAAAAATAGTAAAAAAAAAAGCTTTACTTTTATTTTTCCCCCATGCCCAAAATGGACATCTCGTCTTTGACCCTTCAGATAAATCTATTTTTTAGGCTAAAATTACAAGACAAAAGAAAATACTGTAATTTGATATTTATGTGTACACTAACACAGATTATGAAGTAAACCCAAATTAAGGATGCAAGTTTTGATGCAACGCTGTGGGAAAGAAGTGACCTGAACTGTGTAGCTCATAAAAAAAAATACTACTAAAAAATGTTTTGAAATATCAAGAGGTTAAAGATGGGTTTCAAGCATAAAAAACAGTAAAAATGCTTTACTTTTACTTTTCTCCCATACATTAGAATGTGTCCTATTTATTTATTTGTTTATTTATCTATTTATTTATTTATTCATTCAGAGCAAAAACTATCATATATTTTTACACGTCAATCCTTACAAAAGTTACTGTTGTTAATTTCATAAAAAAATGTAAAAATTATATTTAATACAGCCTTCCAGGTTTTACCAGTTTAACTCTAACTATATTTTATTTTGGACAAAGCAATTTTTTAAATATCTCTCTTGTAATTTTTTTTTTTTTCTTAATTGAAACCCTCCAAAATTAGTATACTCTTGGTCATCTGAATGACAAGAAATATTTTTAAAAGTTGAAAATTTTAAAATATACCAAGACATGAGGTAGAAAAATAGTCATAAAATAATAAACTACATAGCCTGAGATTGCACTGTACAATGTTTTGTCTTCATTTAAGGGATATTTTGAAAAAATGCTGATTAAACTTATTTTATTTATTTATTATGCTTATTATGATTTCTGTGTATATAAAATCACTTGTTAATTTTATATTTTATTTGATGTGAACCAAAAAGTACATCTCATCTTTGACTCTTTTTGACTCTCTTCGTTTTGATGCGACGCTATTTTCATGTTGGGAAAGTAGTGACCTGAACTGTGCAGGTCATTTAAAAAAATTTTTTGAATTGTATGTTGTAATCTTCAGGTGACAAAATATACTTAACTCCACAGTCATAACCATTCATCTGTTTTCAAAAGATAAAAATGTTGAAATTAAAGTAATTTCTTTAGTTGATAAGACTGTTGATCACCGGAGTTTCCTCATTTCTGTTCTTGCAGAGAAAACCTTTCTCTGTTGGACTGAACACATGAGCAAAAACATCCATTATATCAAAATTACATCATGTAGTTTTAACTTCCAACTTGAAAGTGCTGTTTCTGTTTCATCTTTAAGGGTTAAAAGAGTGAATCTTGTCATTCTCTAATAGAGCAAAGGTTTCAGAGTTTCCAAAAACAGGTTGTTTCCCCCATCATTTGACTCGTATTAATGTTGCAGTTTGGAAGCAATATTTGTTTCATTGTGAATAGACTGGCTGGATTTAAGGCATTTATTAATTTACATGTTTATTTTCACTGTAAAAAATATTTTAGTGTATGATAATAAATATTTCAGTCATTCTACTTCATGTTCATTTCATTAAGTTGGCTTGAGAAAGCCAACTTACTGATCTACTATTTAAGAATATAATTATTCTTCTTCTTCTGAGCCAAATTTCAGTATCTACCTCCTCCTAGAGCTTTCAAGCTAGAACCACCAAACTCGGTCCAGACCTTCAGACTGGTCTGACTCGGTGTGCTCTGTCTTTTCTAACTGATCCGGCTTACAGTTTTCGTAAACCAGACTATCAAATCCACCAAAAATCCCATAGACTTACATTGACGGAATGTTTAAATGAGCCAACACTCTTCAAACTCCCAGAATCCCTTGAGGCTCAATCAAGCTTTCCTTCTATGTACTATTTCTAATCAATTTAGACTCATTTAGGCTTCCACTCTAATATTTCTAATATTTCTAATCTATCTAGCTATCTAAATCATGCTAGCAACGTGCTAGTAACATGCTAACCATGTTAGAAACATGTTAGCAACATGCTAGTAATGTGCTAATCATGCTAACAACATGCCAATCATGGTAACAACATCCTAGTAATATGCTAATCATGCTAGAAACATGTTAACATCAAGCTAGTAACATGTTAGCCATGTTAGAAACATGCTAGTAACATGCTAATCATGTGCGAAACATGCTATCAACATGCTAATCAGGCTAGAAACATGCCAGTAACTTGTTAATTATGCTAACAACATGCTAATCATGCTAACAACATTGTAATCAGCCTATAAAAATACAAGCAACAAGCTAATCATGCTAAACATGTTAACAACATGTTAAATCATGTAAGCAATGTGTTAAATCATGGTAGCATGCTTTCATACTTTTACAACTGCTTCAAACTTTCAGGCTAGGCTTTCTCAAGCCAACTTAAAGTTTGTTCTCAAACTTTGCTCATCTAGTTTCAGAGTGTAATTTGTCATTTCTTGTACAATTTATTAGCAAGTTCTGAGGGGAAATTGTTTCTAAACCAGTATTTTTTAATGCTGGCCTACTGTCATCCTGGTGAAAAAAAACCAGCATATGCTAAGGACCAGCATAAACCAGCAAAAGACCAGCTTAAACCAGCATCAAAACATACCTACCAGCATATGCTGTTTTTTTCACCAGGGCACTGATTGTTTAACATAAAGCAATTTTATCCAACTTGAAATATTAAAATATATTTGTATATGTATTAATGAACATTATTACCATTAACCAAGAATTTATATACTGACTACTATCTTTTGAATGGTGCAGTGTATAATGTTACAAAAGCTTTTTATTTCAGATAAAAGTTGATTTTTGGATCTTTCTATTTTTTAAAGAATTCTGGGAAATGTACTCAACTGTTTTAAATATTGATAATAATAATAATAATAATAACAACAATAACAACAAATGTTTCTTGAACAGCAAATCAGCATATTTGCTGTTATATATTCAAATAGAAAACATAGTAGTACTAATAATAGTAAAAATATTTCAAAATTGTACTGTTTCTGCTGTACTTTGGATCAAACAAATGCAGGCTTGGTGAACAGAAGAGACTTCTTTAAAAGACATTAAAAATCTTACTGTTCAAAAGGTAAAAAAAAAAGTTAGCTTTTATTTAACAAATTGTAAGTAAACTAGACAATCAGCACAATATTTTTTTTCTAAATATCTTGGAAATATATATGTGACCCTTTTGTTTGTTTGTTTATTTGTTTATTTGTTTTTTGCAAATCTGAAAGCAAAGCTGAATAAATAAGCTTTCCATTGATGTATGGTTTGTTAAGATAGGACAATATTTGGCCAAGATAAAACTATTTGAAAATATATATTGGAATATGAATTTTTATATTTTTATATATATATATATATATATATATAAATAAATAAATATATAAAAAAAGAGAGAGTGAAAATCATCTTTAACCAAACAAAGTTCTTAGCAATGCATATTACCTCAAAAAATATTATGTTTTAATATATTTACGGTAGAAAATTTACAAAATATCTTAATAAAATGTGATCTTTACTTAATATCCTAATGATTTTTGGCATAAAAGAAAAATCAATAATTTTGACCCATACAATGTATTTTTGGCTATTGCTACAAATATACCCATGCTGCTTACTTTTGTGGTCCAGGGTCAAAAATTTTATGCTGCGTTGAACTCAAGAAGTCATTTAGCAGTCATCACACTACTGCTAACATTTATGTAGAGCTAAAAAGCAAGTCCTAAAATTGTTCAGTGATGTTCTGGTAAACGTGTAAATGAAGAAACAGCACACATTGAATCACTTTAAGGACACCAAATTGAGTAACTCAAAAGAACTTTATTTCATAATGTTAAAACAAATTGTTTTCTGACAAAGAATTATTTTATTAAAAAAAAGAGAGAAAAAAAAAGCTATACTGAACTCAATTAATTCAGAGCATGTTTTTCAGTGCAACACTTGTTTTAGTGTTTCTTAAATAGAGCACAGTTCATGTAACTTTTCCTTCCAGAGCTTTTCAAAGTGTAAACGGTATCACACCAGAGATTATTATAAGATTTCTTTGTTTTGACAGCAGTGACTCTAAACTTCTCATATGGAGGAATCAGCACCTCTTTTGTGGAAGGATGCTGAGAATATTTTGTCAGCTCAGCACTTTCACAAGTGTAGATTTCAAAACAAGATTTAGTTCCAAAATATTTTGTTACTTTAGGATTAAGAGAGGAGGACGTAAATGAGCCGAAACGAATCTCTTTGTTCAGAACATGCTTATCAAAAGTAGCTCTAGTACCACGATAAGTTGAATAGCATTTATGTTGTTTTTTCTTCAGAATCTGTATTGCTTCCGTTAACAGAAAGTGCAATGAATACCATTTGAATGACTTGTGTTTGTACTGTTTTCTACCGTTACGAGTGTCGTCATTAAAGTGACGGTATATATATTTACCGGTGTACACACGAATAGCAGTTAAATGATTCCTTGATAAACGACCTTTTGAAAACTTGACAACATTATTATTTGTTTGCCAATAATGTTTAAAATGATGTGAGTTTTTCATTTCCTTCTGCAGATATTTTGTCTTCACCAGATGTGCCATTTTCCTATGGCAGCCCATATATTGGTCATCAACTGAATTCGGTACCATATCCAGTGGAAATATCTGCTCTGCAACAGCAGCTCTGTGATCCTGCGACAACAGGAATCATAGTGATCTGTCAGTAGTATTGATGTCTGTAATATTCATACTAGAACACAATCTTACCTGTCCTAGAGCAGCTAAAATGAGAAGAAGAGCTTGAATGATGAGCAGCATCTTGATTCAGTCAAATCCCTCAGATGATCTAGTAGATCTAGTGATGCACAGATGCTGAAAGACAAGAAACGCAACCGCATTACACAAATAAATGTATTACTCCAACAGGAATATGTTACACAATCATTTTCTTAACTTATATAAGACAGTTTTATATTTAACAGAAGTTACTGAAATAATCACGTGATTTAAACACCGATGGAATTATAATATTGGCCTTACCTGAGAAAACTGATGCTGATTTTTTGACAGATTCTGTTTTCTTGTTTTTTTTTTCTTTTTAGTAGGTCAACAATGAGAGGACGAGATCACAAAATGCATTCGCTCACTGCCAAAAGACAATGACTGTTTAAACCAAGAGATGAAGAAGGTGGCTTTTTTATATTGCTGATATGTGTGTGTGTGTGTGTGTGTGTGTGTGTTTAAAGAAGTAATGTCAGTCTCTGGTTTTTGGAGTTTCAGACTAGACAAATGAACCTTTCAATGCGATTTCTTGAGAATTCATATTAATTGTATGCAATGGCAAATTCACATGAAATTGAGTAATTTAGAGAAGTAACTCTGAGGTCTAAGAACATTTAGAGGTCAAAGATGGTTTTCAAGCATAAAAAATGTAAAAAAAAAAATAAATAAAAAAATAAATAAATAAATAATAATAATAATAATAATAATAATAGTGCTTTTATTTTTCCCCCATACAGTAAAATGTAGGAGAAGAATTAGAAGAAAATACTGTCATTTGATAATTTTGCATACACTAACGCAAATTGTGAAGTAAACCCAAATTAAGGATGCAAGTTATGATACAACACTGTGGGAAAGAAGTGACCTGAACTGTGTAGCTCATAAAAAAAAATAAAAAATACTTTGAAATATTTTGAAACATTAACCCTTTAACTGTCACTGTCGCCTCTGTGGGACACCTAAGTTTACTTCACCCTATTACAAATAAATCCTAATCTAATCATGACAAACTATACATCTTTGGAAAGGTCTAAAACTCCTAAATAGATATTTTACCACTCTTTTGTATTACAAACTATGTAGTAAAAGTAATAGATTAATTTATGACAAGAGTGCACCTCAAAAATCTACATTGTAACAGGAGTTCTGACCTTTGTCACAAAAAGGCTTTCTTCGTTGCCTTTTTTCCCTATCACACAATAGAATTATATATCGACTGAAAAATTAAAATCTCAAAATTCATCCTTTGAAAACCATTTTAAAATCAGACATTGCATTACATCAAGTCATATTACAAAGAGTTGTCGTTCATGAATTATAAAAATTTAACTTTGGATAGTGCATTTTCATGTCTATGTTCAAGATAGGGAGTGACAGTTTAAGGGTTAAGAGGTCAAAGGCGGTTTTCAAGCATCAAAAATAGTAAACATGATTTACTTTTATTTTTCCCCATATATTAGAAGGTGTCCTATGTATTTATTTATTTATTTATTTATCAATCATTCAGTGGCATCAGTCACATTTTTAGTTAGTATTGTTGGTATTGTTACTATTACTGTTGGTGTTGTTAATGACTGTGATAGGATGATCAGTCTCAATAAAATGTTTTTTTTTTTTTTTTCTTGGTGTGGTTTCAGATGATCACAGAAATAACAAGATCTGATCATCTTCCTTGCCTAATGATTGAACCATATCAGTATATTTTAAGTTCTGTGAGGGGATATATTATCTAATTACAATATACAACATTAGATCTCTTAGAAATATAATGTGCTAAATCAACAATGAACCAATTTTAACTGAAAAATTGTTTTCTATTGCCCTACAAATATGCTAAGCAAGTGCAAAACAATATAATGCAATTTAAAATGGTAAAACTTTACAGTTTTAAGTAAACAAATATGTGTGGTGTGCTGAAGAATGTGTGTCCTGTCATCCTTGTTACTTTGGTCAGTCCTGTGACTATGAGGTCAATCCTGTTACTGTCATTAATTTAATTAAAAATGTTTGATACTTTGTAACTTTAACTATATTTATTTTGGACAAAGCCCTAAGCCCTTTTTTAATATCTCTCTTGTAAAAATATATTATATTATTCTTAATTGACGTGTGGTCACCCTCCAAAATAGGATGTTCTTGGTCATCTGAATGACAAATATAACAATATTTGAAAAGCTGAAAAATTTGAAACAATCCCAGTGAAAAGAGGGACTAAAATTCTGCTCACATATGTGAAAACTATCACATAGTTCTAATTAAACTATATGTAGTAACGCTTGTGTTGATAACAGGGTTGACAAAAATACCAAAACATGAGGTAGAAAAAATAGTCATATAATAATAAATTACAGTCTGAGATGGCACAATATAATACAATATTCTTTATTTCAGTGATATTAAAAAAACAAATGCTGATTAAACTTATTTTATTTATTTTTTTCCAAGTGGAAAAGGCACCTATTTCGTGGAATGATTTAATATGCTTTCTATGTATATAAAATCACTTGTGTTCATTTTATT
Organism: Labeo catla; assembly: GCA_012976165.1. Classification (NCBI taxonomy): domain Eukaryota; kingdom Metazoa; phylum Chordata; class Actinopteri; order Cypriniformes; family Cyprinidae; genus Labeo; species Labeo catla. Next base: position 23,135 of record VONZ01001846.1, read on the forward strand.
TGATGTGAACCAAAAAGGACATCTCGTCTTTGACCCTTGAGAAATAAGGAAGCAAGTTTTGATGCGACGCTGTTTTCAGGTTGGGAAAGTAGTGACCTGAACTGTGCAGGTCATTTAAAAAAATAGCTTGAATTGTATGTTGTAATCTTCAGGTGACAAAATATACTATATTCCACAGTCATTTTCACTCCTCTGTTTTCAAAAGATAAAAATGTTGAAATTAAAGTAATTTCTTTAGTTGATAAGACTGTTGATCAATCCTACCACCAGAGTTTCCTCATTTCTGTTCTTGCATAAAAACCTTTCTCTGTTGGACTGAACACATGAGCAAAAACATCCATTATACCAAGATTACATCATGTAGTTTTAACTTCTAACTTTAAAGTGCTGTTTCTATTTCATCTTTAATGGTTAAAAGAGTGAAACTTCTCACTGTCCATTAGAGCAAAGGTTTCAAAGTTTCCAAAAAAGGGTTGTTCCTCCCATCATTTAATATAGCCGTTTTTTCACTGTAAAAAAATATTTTAGTGTATGTTTGATAAGAACTATTTCAGTCATTCTACTTTACGTTCATTTCCTGTTTATTTCAGAGTGTTATTTGTCATTTCTTGTAAAATTTATTAGCAAGTTCTGATTGGAAATTGTTTCTAAACCAGTATTTTTTTAGTGCTGGCCTACTGTCACTGATTGCTCAACATAAAGCAATTTTATACAACTTGAAATATTCAAATATATTTGTATATGTATTAATGAACATTATTACCATTAACAAAGATTAAGTAATGCCAGCATATAGAACATTGTTGCAAAGTATTGCAAAAACTAAATATTAAATTTTAAAGTCCTAAATTTGTCAGGAGTCTAATTATTCAGTCTAGTTTTAGATGTCAACAATTAAATAAATAAATAATAATAATTAAAAAAAAATACATGTATACTACCAAAAAAAAAGCTTTGGAAACAATTTAAAGAACTTCTGTTCACCAAGCCTGCATTTATTTGATCCAAAGTACATGAATGAATAGAAAGTTCAGAAGAACAGCATTTATCTAAAATAGTAATCTTTTTTTTTTTATTACTTTTAACCAATTTAAAGCATTCTTGCAAAATAAAAAGTATTAATTTCTATAATTTATATACGGACTCCAATCTTTTAAATGGTGCTGTGCATAATGTTACAAAAGCTTTTTATTTCAGAAAAATGCTGATCTTTGGATCTTTCTAGCAAATCAGCATATTAGAATGATTTCTGAAGGATCATGTGACACTGAAGACTGGAGTAATGATGATGAAAATGTAGCTTTGATCACAGGAATAAGTTAGTTATTTTAATATATATTTAAATGGAAAACAGTTATTTTAAATAGTAATAGTTGGTGAGCAGAAGAGACTTCTTTAAAAGACATTAAAAATATTTTTCTTCTTTTTTTTTTATTAAAATATTTTCAACTGGAAGAGTAAAAATACAAAAACATATCTTATTTATTAACTTTATTAACATTTATTTAACACATTTTAAGTAAACTAGACAATCAGCAAGATTTCTTTTCTAAATGTCTTGGAAATATATATGTGACCCTGGACCACAAAAACCAAGCTTTCCATTGATACATGAAAAAAAAATCTAAATATTAAGAAAATTGTCTTAAAATTGTCCAAACAAAGTTCTTAGCAATGCATATTGCTAATCAAATATTAAGTTTTGATATATTTAGGAAATTTACAAAATATCTTCATGGAACATGATCTTTACTTAATATCCTAATGATTTTTGTCATAAAATAAAATTTGATCATTTTGACCCATACGATGTATTTTTGGCTATTACTACAAATATACCCATGGTCCAGGGTCACATATTTTATGCTGCATTGCACTCAAAAAGTCATTTAGCAGTTATCACACTACTGCTAACAATTATGTAAAGTCCTAAAATTGTTCAGTGATGTGCTGGAAAAAGATGTATGTATAAATGAAGAAATGACACACATGTATTCACTTAAAGGACACTGAATTGAGACACTTAAAAGAACTTTAAATCATAATGTTAAAACAAATTGTTTTCTGACAAAGAATTATTGAATAAAAAAAAAGCAAAACTATACTGAACTGCATGAAACTGATGATTAAATCATGTCAATTCAGAGCACTTTTATTCACTGCAACACGTTTGAGTGTTTCTTGAATAGTCCTAAAAGTCCTAAAATTGTATAAGTTTAAGTATTACAATAAATGTAAAAGCATAAATAAAGAAATGGTACACAGGACACAAAATTGAGTCACTTAAAATAACTTTATTTCATAATGTTAAAACAAATTGTTTTCTGACAAAGGATTATTGAAATTCAGAGAAAAATAAAATGAAACTGATAATTAACTCATATCAATCCAGAGCACCTTTTTCAGTGCAACACTTATTTTAGTGTTTCTTGAATAGAGCACAGTTCATGTAACTTTTTCTTCCAGAGCTTTTCAAAGTGTAAACGGTATCGCACGGGAGATTTTTATGAGATTTCCTTGTCTTGACAGCAGTGACTCTAAACTTCTCATATGGAGGAATTAGCACTTCTCTTATGGAAGGAAACTGAGAATATTTTGTCAGCTCAGCACCTTCACAAGTGTAGATTTTAAAACAAGATTTAGTTCCAAAACCTTTTGTTATTTTAGGATTAAGAGAGGAGGACGTAAATGAGCCGAAACGAATCTCTTTGTTTAGAACGTGCTTATTAAAAGTAGCTCTAGTACCGCGATAAGTTGAATAGCATTTATGTTGTTTTTTCTTCAGAATCTGTATTGCTTCCGTTAACAGAAAGTGAAGTGAATACCATTTGAATGACTTGTGTTTGTACTGTTTTCTACCGTTACGAGTGTCGTCATTAAAGTGACGGTATATATATATACCGGTGTACACACGAATAGCAGTTAAATGATTCCTTGTCAAACGACCTTTTGGAAACTTGACGACATTTTTATTAATTTGCCAAAAATGTTTAAATTGATGTGAGTTTTTCATTTCCTTCTGCAGATATTTTGTCTTCACCAGATGTGCCATTTTCCTATGGCAGCCCTTATATTGGTCATCAGCTGAATTCGGTACCATATCCAGTGGAAATATCTGCTCTGCAACAGCAGCTCTGTGATCCTGCGACAACAGGAATCAAAATGATCAATCATCAGTATTGATGTCTGTAATATTCATACTAGAACACAAGCTTACCTGTCCTAGAGCAGCTAAAATGAGAAGAAGAGCTTGAATGATGAGCAGCATCTTGATTCAGTCAAATCCCTCAGATGATCTAGTAGATCTAGTGAACAGCAGATGCTGAAAGACAAGAAACACAAGAGCCTTTTCTCAAATACTAAATAAATTGTTTAAATGTGTATTGCTGTTTTCTGACAGATAGCAGAACTGCTTAAAATGATGACTTAAATCTGTGATGATCACTACTGAAAGTGTAATATTACCTGTTGTATCTTTTTGTCAGATTCTGTTTTCTTTTTTGTTATTTTTCAGGTTCGCAGGATCAGTGATGAGAGAAAAAGGATCAGAATAGTCAGTCGCTTACAGCCAGACGACAACGACTCTTCAAACCGTGAGATGAGGAAAGTGTTTTTTTTTTTATAATGCTGATAATGTGTGTGTTAATAATAGCTGAAGTGCATGTTGTAGCAATCTGATTTCATAATAATTGCATGCAATGGTGAATTTGCATTAATTGTTTGATGAAAACGATAACCTAAGCCTGAGTTCAAAAGGGGAAAAAATAGGGTTTTCAACAGATAGCAATGTCAAAATCAAGGTCATTTGCCTTAGTTCCTAAACTTGACTTTTGATCAAGTCTGGTACTTTACACAGACAAAAGCCACTCATATTGTCTTCAGAAAATGTTAAAATCTGTTTTGATCAGCTCTAAGCATACTAATGGATCAGTTTTATCTTTCTGCTCTGCACTATAAAACGTTTTCACCAGTTTCAACTTAAAAACGTGAGTTAAGCAGCTGCCTTAAAATTGTAAGTTAAATCAGCTTAAAAGTACAAGTCATTTTAACATTTATTGTAGTGAGTTGAAATGACTTGTAGTACTAAGCTGATTTAACTTAAAATTTTAAAGCAGCTGCTAAACTTAACATTTTAAGTTGAAACTGTTAAAAAGGGTTATAATATAATTTAGGTTATAACGGTTCAAGGTCAGATCTATAACTGGTGAGAGATCCAGCTCATTAATAATCTGAGCCAAATCTCAAAGTGACTAGGAATACATAGAGATGAATCATGATTTGGCTGTTGTAATAAAAATAATGGATTTCAGACAGTGGCCAGTATAGGTGGTGCTGTTTTGACAGAAAAACAGTCAAAAATTTACAATGAACAGGCTTCACTTGTCTGCACCATCAATTCACTGACTGGGTTACAACAGTTTATAATATAAGAAACCTCTGTTAACAATTTTGACTGTTAAGCATGACACACATAACACCTTTATATAATTTTGGCAAACCAATCATTAAGAAAAGACAAAAGCACAGATGGTGAGAGAAAAACTGAAGACTTTATTGGACACTAAAAGTACAGAGAAATAAGGCATCAAAAGGTGCCAGTAGAGAGTAAAGTGTCAGGTTTCTGCTTCCATTTGCATGACACACAAGATCAAACATCTCCAGCTTTGAGTCTCTCTCATAGACTGTCTGTCTGCAGGTGTTGCCTTCAATACGGCCAGGGATGGGCAGTATTTTAGATAAATGTATTTAAAATACGTATTTGAAATACAAAATACTATTTTGTATTTTGTATTGTAAAGCCTTTGGGAAAAATCTAGTGTAATTTGTATTTAAATACATTTAAGATGAGTATTTTGTATTTTCAAAATACATAAAATACTTTGTGCCAATCAACCTCTTTATCAGGGTGCTGATTTAGTTCAGACACATCCCTCCCCGAACCTTAACACTCATGCACGTGAGCTGCCTGTAGCAGAGTCAGCATTGGATCAGCAACTTTTCTCAGTTTTCTGCATTAAGGTAAGGGTGTCATCATGATCAATTCCTTGTTGATTAAAGTTAAAATGGTGCATCATTCAGATTTGCCTTCAGTAAACATGAAAGAATAAAAAAGCACCGACACGTGTAGGAGAAAAAGAGCCTTAGCTGCCTGTTAGCCAATCAGTTTTGATAGGTTTTTTTTTAATTACTGCATGTTAGGGCTGGGTGATATGACAGAACTTTATATATCTTAGGCAGCGATGATATAAAGTGTGAATCGATTAAACTTTTCAAAATTGTTTACATAGGCCTAGGTCATTTAGAGCAAATAAATCCTTGCAGTGTTTAGTGGGGCAGCAGGAATTATTGGAACGTTGGGGTGGATGAAGAAGCATGAATGAATGAATGAATAATATAGTGTGATGTTCTTGGTTCAGTTGTACTTTGCTGTTTAAAGCGCGAAATGAGATTCATATTTACACTTGCACGTTTGCCAGGTAAAGTTGTTTTTTTTTTTGTGCGCACACTCCGTGACAGAGTGGAATAACGACAATGTGCCTTGTTATATAATTCTGTAAATCGGAGGGGCAACTCGGTAATTGTTCTCCACACCAAAATAATCAAATAATCCCGTTAAATGCAGTATTTGAATTTGTAACTTGTGATTTTAGAAAAAAAAAAAAAAACATTAATCTGTGTAACACTAAATTGTATTTTTTTTTAATTCATTAAACATTTTCTTTTAATTAACGAATGTATGAAACATGGACCATTACTTTATTCAATATTTCTGCTATGCAGGCTCATTTAGTAAATTTTAGCATTTTACAAACATGGTGCTTAATGAAAATGCCATTTCCATGCCATGTAACATTTCCGAATTGTGATTATGTTCCCCCATCTATGCAAATGATTGATGTAGAGACAAAAGAAGGTTAATCACTGTCTGTCACCATCACTTTAATGTAGTGATTGTGTGCATTTGTTATGACACTGATGCATGATGCACAACTCTTCAGCTTTTAGATTTATTCTTCAAAAAAAAAAATATATATATATATATATATATATATTATAATTTTTTATAAACTTTCTAACTGTATATAGGAGCAAACTTTACATGAAATAAATATAAAAGTTGCTATGCTTAAAAAGTATTGTACAACCTGCAAAAAAAAAAAAAGAAATTCAGTTAGTTTTTGACGTGGTTTTAAAACTTGCTGCGAAGTAAAAATAATATTTTGGTCATATTGCCCATCCCTGCTCTTTGCTCACCACAAGGAATAGCCTGGATTGTAACCTGGTCAGAAGTAAGTATATAAATGGCTGCTATTTTTCACTACATAAGTTTATTTGTGATTAGCAGCAAGGAAGCAAGCACTAAAGAAAGAAAGAAAGAAAGAGAGAGGGAGATTATGGTGACAGAATGACAGAGAGAGCAGAGTTCTTGTTACTGAGTTGAAGTCATGATGGTGATAAAACGTAATAAAAGATGTTTGGGGAAAAAAAAATTAGTTTTGTTTTTCCTAGGGGAAGGGAAGATCATTTCTAATCAGTAGTACATCTAAATGTTTTTGTTTTGCATTCAGAATATGTCCAGATATATTTCAGCCTAATAGGGATGCCTGCACTTGATGGCCAATTTCACATGTATTTTGTGTATTTTAAAAATACAAAATACTGTATTTGTATTTAAATACATTTTTTTACACAGTATTTTGTATTTGTATTTAAATACATTTTTCCACTCAGTATTTTGTATTTTTATTTTAAATACATTTCTATGTATTTATGCCCATCTCTGAATACGGCGGTTCCCGTCTTTTCAAGACGAGTCATCTGAATTCTGGGTTTGAGAATGTGTCGAATAAAGGGTGGGATTTTGGAGTCAGTCTGATTGGAGCAGTGCTGGAGCCCTTTCCGTGAAGGTCCAATCCCGTCCAAGTAATTTAATCCTTAAAATGTGTGTGAATTGTCTGTGTTAATTCAAGGAACTGGACTAAACAGGTTCAATATATAGTTAGGCCTATAGGTTCCTTTCAGGACTGAATTTTACCAAGGGGAGACACCAACATGTTTTCCACAATCTCACTGCTGTGTCCTTCCCTTGAAAACAGGGAATTCTGCAAATATACATTTTGAGACTACGGATATGGCCATAAGTATATATGTGAATATAAGATGATTTGCTCATGTGTACTGTTACCAAACAGCTTTCAAAACAGAAAATAGCAGAAAATATTTTATCTACACCACCGTTGACAGAGGTGGCATTTTTTGTATAGCCTATACTCTGCTGAGGGCTTCTCGTGCAGTGTTGCCATGTCCTCTTTTTTAAGCATCTTTGGGCTTGTAGCTTGAGCATGGCTCACGAAAGTGGGCAGTTGTGGGTCACACTAGTTTGGTCATATTTTAAATACCAAATATTTAGATTTATTTTAGGTTATTATGAATCTTGTTTTGCTGGGTTTTTTTTTAGTAATATCTGGCAACAAAAAATGAACAAATGTTCTATTTTTTGTATCAGAGCCACATCTACAGTGCTGTTGATATTAAATGCAGTGTGACACTGGAACTACTATTATTTGATTTTTTTGTACCGTTTGATTAATTCTCAGTTTGCTTTTGACAGTTTCATTTAAAAACTACCTAATAGTTTAATTTTGTAGCACTCAAAGTTTCTATTAAAAGTGAATTCTAAATGATTTAATCAAATATTGACACGACTATTGTTTTTGTAGCGATTTCAAATCTAAAATGTCTGCAACAAATGTGCCAGACTGAATTCAACATTTAATATAGCTACAATATATCAGAACTGTTGCCAGTAAAAGTTGCTTCTGCCCCAGGATAGAAGTTCACTCAGTTCAAACACAGACCGTTCACCCTATACTCTCTTAACGCCACATTTTTCCAACAGTCTCCATACCCTCCATGATGTCCTTACTGATGTCTTACTGTCAGAGCTAGGACAGCTACATGAGTCGTGATAAATAGTGCCAATTTTAACTAAAGAAAAAAAGTACAAAGCAAATACTTATGCAAGTATTTTATCAAAGAATTTGAATGTTTGACACACAACAGGGGAAAAACACTTTATCTTAAGACAAACACCATTATCTTAAGACAAGCAACGTGTGGTTCCAGCCTTCATGTCACATCTACAGAGCATAAAAGTGTGGATCCATCTCAGCATTTACCCCTCTTGGAGATTAATGTGTTGACGTTGTCTTTCCTATGACAAGAGAGTCAAATAATATTTTAAAAGGACACCAGTAAGAACATTATAAACATTCAAACCATAGATAAAAACAAAACACTACAAACTACTTACATATTTCTGTAACACAGTATGCATTCGTTGTCGTATGTGACTCCATCAGTACCACACACAGGCTTGTAATTACGGGGACATTTGGGCAGTTGGTACTTATAGCATTTTGGCTGCCAACATAAGTACATAGGATACATTAGATATGTACACTTGTAAAATAAAACATCATGAATAGGTTATAATCTTCATCCCACCTTTCTGGCACCATGGATGAGAGTAGCTCCTACCAAGGCTGTTTAGAAAAATATAAAACACGCACACAGAAAGAAAATCCCATCCCGTTAGTGCCTGCTATGTATTTTTTTGTAGTTTAGACTTAAAAGGATTAAAGAAAAGATAACGTTGTTTAAGTTACAAAGCATGCTCTCAAAACATCAGATTTTGATGTTCCTTATTATCAAAATCAGTTACAGACTCACCTGCCAAGCAGAGAACCAAGACAATACGTCCCAACATGTTTGCTTGTATACACCGAAGTGTTGACTGTGTTATCAATCACTCTTTGGTGTGCTGAGCTCCTTTTAAAGCAGTTTTGCTCCCACCCACAGAGAGGTTACACATTTACAAAGTGTGTCACTCAAATTCTACCTTGCGTTCAGCCCCGACAAAATGTTGCAAAACGTTTTTCATATGGAAACAGTGGTGCGTTGAACACCCTGTTCTGATGAGTCTCTTGCTCTTGCGTAAGAGTTGCAACTATGGCAGTTGAGAACGCCATTCTTTGTTCTTTTTGAAGTATTTTCAGAGCATTATGAAATCTGTATAAAAACGTGTTTAATACTGCAAAAAAAGCCCAATGTTACAGTCACTGCCAAACAAACAAAGACAAACATTTCAGGTGAAGGATAATCCACTCCTTACCTCTGAGATCTATATGACCTTATTATTTTTATTGTGAGTAACCCTTATTAGGCTTATCATTATTGCTGATCACTGTTGTTGTGCTATGATATTGTAATATTTACCATTATATAATCAGAGGAGTATAGAAACGTTTATGAAAGTGTCACTCCACAATTCAATAGAAAAATATATAAATATGTATAATATATTTATGTTACATTAATCAGTGTCTCTTTAATACCGCGTGGTTTATATACATGTTGCTGCTGATTGGGCTGACATTTCTGACACACCCACCAAACAAGAGAAAACGTATCTCAAACCCTGTTTCACACCATTTCCCGGAAACATGTCGTTCAACCCGGAAACCGTAGCAAAACGTTGCGCATCGGACACAACGTACACAACACAACACAACGTACATGAATAAGCTAATCAGTGCTTCTCATTTCTTATTTGTGCATCCTCGTTTCCTTTCCTTGCTTCTTAGTTCCACTCCTATAGGGGGCCAGAGAAGGATGCAAACAAAAGACGCGAGGACGGAGAAATCAAAGGATGAACATTAGACTCGTTGTCCAGCATCTTACAAAATGGATTTTATTGACACATTATTTTAGTTTATTATGTGTGAGTTGTTTTTTTTGTTGTTGTTTAATTATTATTAGACCAAAATACATTTTCACAAAAATATACATGTTGAAACAAGACCACATAATTGTACCAGATGTATAACATTAATGTGGAAATAAAAAATACTTTAAACAAAAGCAAAAGAAATTATGATTTGTTGATGTTGGTTACTTGCTGATGAAAAATAGAATCACCATGCCTTGCCTTGATGTCAAATAAGTGTCATTTTTACTAGGCAACAGCCTCAGCAAATAACCAAAATGATTTAAAATAAGACATTAGAAGCATTAAAATAAGCTTTCTTATTATTTGAATTTTTTTTTGCTGTTTTGTGCTGTATTCTACAGTACAATAAATTAAGGATTAAAACACTTGCAAATGCATACATTTGTTGTGTTCATCATGTGATTTTTTTTTTTTTTTTTCCCCAAGCAACACTTAATACCAGTTTTCATAGTATTGTTTTTAATTGATCTCATCAGTGTGTAAAACTGTGTTGTAGTGTGTGTGTTTTTGAGGGTTGTTTTTGTCGTGTCTGAGAGCGAAGTTTGTTTTGTTTTTTTAGCAAGATTGAGTTGTTTTGAGTGGAGAGCTTCATTTTGACCTGAATATAATCAGTTTGGGGAATTGAGTTAGAAGTTACGGATTTGTGTTTAGAGGCATAATTTCAAGAAATGTGTTTAAGCAATTGAGAAAACCTGTAATAATAAATGTTTATTGAACAGCAAATCAGCATATTAGAATGATTTCTGAAGGATCATGTGATACTGAAGACTGGAGTAATGAAGCTGTAAATTTAGCTTTTTGTGTGCATTACAATATATTACATTTTAAAATATATTCAAATATATTTAACCATGTGTAGTTGGACAGAAACCAAACATAATTTTGAAAAAGGTGATTATTCCAAAGCATATTCCAAGGCCTATTCTAAAGCCATGATTGGTTTGTGTTAAGTAAAGCAATGAGTGTTTGCACAAGTGAGGATTTTGTGCGCATTCTGATCAGTTGTGTTCCTGTTAGATTTTTGTGTGTTATAGAGAATTGTGTGTTGCATTTGCAAAAAGTGTTTTATGAAATTGACAACTGAGTCAAAGGCCGAGAATTAGCGTATGGTTTTGCAGATTTTGTGTGTGGTTCTGGTGTTTGAGTGTCAGATTTAAGAAATTGTGTGACAAGTAAAGATTTTGTGTGCAAGTAGTTGGAAAAAAAAACTGTAAACACACACACCATTAAACTACAAATATATTATACAAATATTTATTTTATTAGAATATAAGAAGCTTGTATAAAAAGCCTAATATTTCACATTTTATAAATGAATTTAAATTATACATAAATATATACATATACTAAAACAAGTTAAACACTGAAATGTTAAAATGCGACTATGTAGTACCTCTTGTTCTTGTGGCATTGAATAAAAAAGGAAATACATGTGGAAATGGAAAAATATGTATAATTTCCTGCATGGTGTAGAGTCCACACAAATACAATTTAAAACCAAAGTGAAATTTAAAGAATTGGTTAAATTAAAGATTTTGAGAGAAAACACATACCTGAAAATGGCAACAGTTCATTGGAATAAAGCAGTGTATTATGCAGCATTGCAATATGCGAGATGTACAAAAGATGAGGGGCCAGATGGAGCCAGAGGGATGTAGGGATGAGGCAAAGGCAATAGTCAACGACTGACCAAGGTGCAGCTGGAGGGATGAGGGAGCCTGGTGGAGCCAGTGAAATGACGGGTCATGATGGACACAAGGGAGCAAGGAGCCTAAGCAGAGCCGATGGGTCGGAGGGCTGAGGTGAAGTCCAGCACTCAAAAGCTGGAGGAGCAGACAGGGCATTCCGGAGGTGGAGGTGGGGACTGGAAGGCCTTAGGTGGAGCAGACTGAGGATGAGCTGAGAGACTGACAGGAGCCAGCAGAAGCAAGGCAGAGGAACAGATGGATTCTGGAAGAGGAGGTGGGAGAAGGAGGCTGGGTGGAAACTCAACAGGAGCTGGGCAGAACCTGCAGAGACACAGTAGATTCAAAGCTGGGCGGAGCCAGAGGAGATGAGAGAAACAGAAGATCATACTCTTCCAGAGTATTAAATAGCAGAAAGGCCTACAACAGCTCACCTTCGGTTCTCCCGTGGAGATGCGCAATGTTGCCGGCACATGCACCTGGGCAGACGTGTAAACAGGGTCCTGGGTGATGGTAGGCTCAGTCACTTTCTCTTGTGATGGCTCAAAAATCACAGCAGGCTCGATCTCTCCATCTCTGGAATCTGGTAAACACTCTGTGCAGCAGGGTGATGGCTGGCTGGGCTCTGGATCGGGAGTGGGGCCGGTGATATCCTCCACAGGGTTGATGGTGTAAGCCAGGGGTGCCCAAACTCAGTCCTGGAGGGCCGATGTCCTTAAGAGTTTTGCTCCAATATGCCACAACACGCCTGCTGGAAAGTTTCTAGTATGCCTATTAGCTGGTTTGGGCAGGGTTGCCAACTTTTAAGTTCAGCTTGGAGTGAGATTTATTTATTTATTTATTTTTCGATTGTACATATAAGGGGATAAAAATGCAGTTGAATGTCTTTTTTAGCACCATTTTAGACTTGGATTAAATTCAGTATTTGCTTGCATTCATTGTGTTTACTTATACAAGTATCATTAAAAAATGATGTAACTTATTAACTTTTTAAATTTTACATTTAAAATATAGTGTTTAATCTTTTCTAAATATATATTCAAAAGAAAATCTTAAACATACATGTATATTTAGTAAAGAGCCATACAGATACCTAGTGGGTAAACCATGGCATTACAATTTTTTTTTTCAGACCACAAAACGACTCTAATTTGCCTCTTTGCGTTTTTTTAACCGTTCTTTTCTCTATTTAACCTTAAATACTACACTAATTTTAATATAAGTAATAGAAATATAAAAATATATACATATTTTAAGTCATTAATAGACCATGATTATTGCACAAATAGTATTTAGTACTAAATGATCTCCTTAAAATATTAAATGAATATTATTTAACTAAAATACAGAACATTTATTTAACTGAAAAAAAAAAAAAGTAAACTGTATGGTTACATTATAAGCAATACCTAGGGGTTAAATACAAGAAACCCGTATTGACCCTTACGTAAATATACAATATAATATAAATATACATAAAAATAAAACATTTCATAGGGCCCTAAACATAACTTTTGATAAATTGACGTTAAATTGTATAAGTTTCATTGTTTTAATTAATTAGACATGTTTATTGATTAATAAAATTAAAATTACTCATTAAAAAGAAGTCCAGAAAAATTAAAACAGAAAAAAAAAAAAACAGAATTTAGAAAAAAAAGGAATTTGAAAAAAAAACAAAAATGGGGCCTTATTTTTGCATACAAATATATAGTTTTAAATGTATTTTATTTGTGTAATGTATTATTGTAAATTTATAATTTTGTAATAATACTTTGATATGTTTGCTATTTGCAGTGATTACTATTTACTGTTTTTTTTTTAATAGTGTAACAATGTTGTTTTGTGCCACTGCTTTGGCAAAGTGTCTGTCAAATGAACTAAAATTGAAAGCACAATATGACTTTGCTCACACAATGAGTTCAAGATCCGATGCGTCAGGTCATCAACCTTTTTTCTTTGTTCAGTCTGCACACTGAACATGGGTTAACTTATATATATCTTATTTTTGAACTCTTAAAGTGCACCAGATTAATGAATTTAACTTTAAAATATATCTATTTTTTTCCTGGGGGGCATGCCCCCCGGACCTCCCTAGAAGGGATCCACGTTCACCCACCTGTGTCTAACAAAATCTTACGTAATTATAATGTGAGCTCCCATCCACCACTACTAGCCCCTGTTGTTTTGCCACCAGCCTCAGATGTTTTCAAATCCTAGAAACGCCCCTGATTTTATTATAATAAAAGTGCAGTAACCATGTTTTTTTTTTGCGCATTGATTAGCATTTGTATAACCATAGTTTTTCTACAAATACCATGGTTAAACTATGGTTAGTGTAGCAAGACCATGGTTAATGTATGGTTACCATTGTATTGGTATTAAAACTTACAACATTTGAAAGCTGAAACTTTGTTTAAAATCACAAGCAGGGTTGCCTATTTGGCGTGAGATTTCAGCCCTCCAGGACTGAGTTTGGGCACACCTGGTGTAATATCCAGAGCACAGGCAACAGAGGAAACAATGGAAAGACTAAAAAAAATCTAAAAACACACAGGAGCATGTGAAATCAAGGGCTTAGAGTAGCAATAACAAGGTTTTGGCAAAAAGCCTTTGTCTAGGTATGATTTCTTGCATGGTAAAGAGAGGTATAAGTGTAAACAATTAATCTCAATTAACATTAAAAAAACCCAAATCAGGTCTCACTAAACAACAAATACTGAGTACAAAATACTTATACAGCAGGGGTGTCAAACTCTGGTCCTGCAGAGTTTAGATGCAACCCTAATTAAACACACCTGATCCAACTAATCAAGTCCTTCAGGCTAAATTGAAAACTGCATAGTATGTGTGTTGGAGCAAGGTTGGAACAAAACTGCAGGGCTGCAGCCCTCCAGGAACTGAGTTTGACACCCCTGTTATACAGCAATTTAGCTCTCAATGTTCAACACGCTATGTGCATATGCTTGTTCGTTTCATTAAGATTTTATAGTTAGTGAGGCAGAAACATTCTGGAATCGAGTGCCCTCTAGTGGACGACCAGGGCACCCCAGCCGGTGATTGTAACAGTTGTGCAGTGGAAGTACAAGATGCAGGAGAATTCAAAACTCACAGTCTTTAATGATAAATCCAATAGGACATAAACGTATACATGACTAGACAATGGAACAACGGACACACAAAGCTTAAATACACAAGAAAAGCAATCAAGGAGAACAGGACTAACTAGAGACTAACTAGGGCAAGACAACGCAGAACACAGAACCAAAGCAACATAGAGCATAATACAAAATATGCAGGGAACTGCGCAGTTTCAGTTAATGCAACACAAAAGATTTTACTGCCATTTTACAGTTTTAACGGGAATGAATAATGTTGAGAGCAAATGGTGAATTATGTTGACAACCATATATGCTTAGCAAAAAATAAACACTCAATAACAAATCCAATAAAACAAAATGTTGAATATTTTATTGATATTCAGATAAGACCACTTACATTGCAATGCTCGTTTACTAAACATGGTTCAGTTACAAAATGAGAAACATGCCGTGTCTAAAAGTTAACTGGTTAGCAGATAAACATTTTGGAAAATAATGCTATAATTAGTAAAACATTAAAACCAGCAACATGGCTTCCACTGTTAAACAATGCACAGTTCAGGTCACTTCTTTTTCCTGAGCTTTTCAATGTGTACACAGTGTCACACCAGGCACCTTCCTGATCTTTTGTTTTGACATCAGTGACTTTAAACGTCTCATATGGAGGAATCAGCACCTCTCTCTCATCAGGATAACTAGAATATTTAGACAAATCAACACCTTTACAAGTGTAGATTTCAAAACAAGATATAGGTCCAAATCCGTGTGCTGTGTCACGATCAAGAGAGGATGAAGCAAATGAGCCAAAGCAAACTTTTTTGCCCTTAACATCCTTGTCAAATTCAACTTTTGCACCATGATAAGTTGACTTGCATCCTTTTTGTGTTTTCTTCAGAATCTGTATTGCTTCTGTTAACAGAAAGTGAAGTGAATACCATTTGAATGTTTTGCCTTTGTATGTTTGTTTACCAGCACTAACATCCTTGTTGAAGTTGTTATATACTCTATTATCAGTGTACACATAAATGGCAATAGAATGATTCTTTGTCAAGTTATCTTCTGGTTACATCACTGATGATGTGTTCAGGTGCATCTAAAGATGTGTTTTAAGAACTACTTGTTCTGGCAAGGCCAGTGACTCCCAGGAATAGTCTGGTTGACAACCAGGAAGAGGCTGGTGACTACTGGAGAGACAGTTGGCAGCTTGGGAAGACAGCATTTGGGGTGGGAAGGGTTGGCAGCCCAAACCACATTCTCCGAGAGGAGGAACCCTTTTTGAAGCTACAGATCGACTCATGGAAGTATACCCCCAGGGGAGCCCGAGAGGGGGGGAGAATGAGAACCCCAATCAGATTGACCCGAGGTTACCGACCAATGGCAATGGAGAAACGATAACGACCGCAGTATGCAGGTGCGGAAAAACCTGCAAAAACAGCCATGGCCTGAAGATCCATCAAGCCAGGATGAAGTGTTTGGAGAACGAACATGTGTCACAGCGCACAGATGTTACATCTGATGAGACGCAGGAGGAGCAGAGCCAGGAAGCACCCCATAGTGCTCAGAGCCTCCGTGTGCCACTAACCGTTCCCTCAGGTCTTCTGCCCCAGGCAAAGGTGTGAATCAAGTGGCCACAGGCTTGTAAGACGGCAGTCTGGAGGCAGTTTGATGAGGACGTCGATAAGGTGCTTGAAGCAATAGAAAAGGGAGATGTGGATCGAAGGCTGCAGGCAATGACGACCATCATCTCTAGCCTAGCTCAGGAGAGGTTTGGCGTTGAGGAGAAGCGATCAACTCCAACTACCTACTCCATGAACCATAGAGCAGTAAAGATCCGCAAAATCCGGCAGGAGTTGAAGTCACTCAAGAAGCAGCACAAGGAGGCCAGTGAGGAGCAACGCCCCCCCCTGGAGGAGTTGAGAGCTGTCTTGAGGAAAAGGCTGATGACCCTGCGCAGAGCAGAATGGCACCGAAGGCGTCGAAAGGAGAGATCTAGAAAGAGAGCTTCATTCATTGCCAACCCCTTTGGTTTCACCAAACAGCTCCTGGGACAGAAGCGTGATGGAAAGTTGCTCTGTTCAAAAGAGGAGATTGACCAGCATCTGCACAGCACGTACAGCGACCCTCTCCGGGAGGAAGAGTTGGGTCAGTGTAACATCCTTGTAGATCCACCCCCTCCCTCCAAAGAGTTTGACAACAGGGAGCCAATGTTGAAAGAAGTCCAGGAGTTTGTGCGCAAAGCACAATCCAGCTCTGCCCCTGGACCAAGTGGAATCCCATATAAGGTCTACAAGAACTGCCCCTTGCTTCTCAGGCGACTCTGGAAGATCATTCGAGTCATTTGGAGAAGAGGAAAGGTGGCACAGCAGTGGAGATTCGCTGAGGGAGTCTGGATCCCCAAGGAGAAGGATTCCAAGACGATCAACCAGTTTAGGATAATCTCATTGCTGAGAGTGGAAGGCAAGATCTTCTTCAGTGTAGTAGCAAGGCGTTTAACCAACTTCCTCTTAGCGAACAACTACATAGATAGATTCTGTGCAAAAGGGAGGAATTGCTGGAGTCCCAGGTTGCATAGAACACACGGGAGTGGTGACTCAGCTCATCCGGGAAGCTCGTGAATACAAGGGAGACCTCACGGTACTGTGGTTAGACCTGGCCAATGCATATGGCTCTATCCCCCATAAGCTGGTCCAGACCACCATGGCCAAGCACTATGTGCCACATCACATTGCGGATCTGATCTTGGATTATTACAACAACTTCAGGATGCGAGTTTCTGCAGGAGGTGTGACATCAGATTGGCACAAACTGGAGGTGGGAATAATCACAGGCTGTACCATCTCTGTGATCCTGTTTGCAGTGGCTATGAATATGATTGTCAAATCGGCAGAGTTTGAGTGTCGGGGGCCCCAAAGTAAAGGAGGGGTCCGACAACCGCCGATTAGAGCATTTATGGATGACCTGACAGTCACCACACAATCGGTGCCAGGAGGCAGGTGGATTCTCCAAGGGCTGGAAAAGCTCATGCAGTGGGCTCGGATGGAGTTTAAACCAGCCAAGTCCCGTTCACTAGTGCTGAAGAAGGGCAAGGTTACGGACAGGTTCCATTTCATTATCGGAGGGGCAAAGATACCATTTTTGTCAGAACAGCCGGTGAAAAGCCAGGGCAAGGTTTTTGACAGCAGCCTCAGAGACTTTGCATCAGTCCAGTCAACCTGTCAGGAGCTGGATAACTGGTTAAGAGCAATAGACTGTTCTGGCCTCCCCGGCAAGTTTAAAGCGTGGATTTATCAACATGGTATACTGCCAAGAATACTCTGGCCGTTACTTGTGTATGATGTTTCAATTTCCACGGTGGAGTCCTTGGAAAGAAACGTCAGCAGCTGTCTCAGGAGATGGTTAGGATTGCCTAGGAGTCTCAGTAACATCGCCCTCTATGGAAACACCACAATGCTCCGGTTGCCTCTGAAATCCCTGGAAGAGGAGTTTAAAGTGACTCGGGCACGTGAGGTGCTGATGTATAGAGACTCCAACGACCCAAAGGTGGCCCAGGCAGGAGTGTTGGTGAGGACAGGGAGGAAATGGAACGCCCAAGCCGCTGTGCTGGATGCACAGGCTCGACTGAGGCACAAAGAGCTTGTGGGAGTGGTGGCCCGAGGCAGAGCAGGCTTGGGGATGTTCCCAGCACCCTCCCGATATAGACAGTGTAAGGGGAAGGAGAAACGCAGCCGTATATATGAAGAGGTCAGAGCTGCTGTGGAGGAAAAAGGATGAGCAGAGCAGCTGGAATGGGGCAACAGGGGGCCTGGACCAGGTGGGAGCAGGCCATGGACCGCAAGGTCACCTGGACGGAGCTCTGGCAAAGTGAGCCGCACCGTATAACATTCCTGATTCGGGCAGTGTATGACGTCCTGCCTAGCCCAGCGAACCTCTGTATGTGGGGAAAAGCAGACACACCAACTTGCCATTTGTGCCCAGCTCGTGGAACGCTGGAGCACATTCTGAGCTCCTGTCCAACAGCGCTCGGCCAGGGTCGTTATACTTGGCGTCACAACCAGGTGCTGAAATCTATTGCAGACACCATCAACAAAGAGATCAGCAAAGGCGGCCGAGGGAGCAATACCACTCGCTCAATTGCATTTGTTAGGGCAGGAGAACAGCCAAAAGCAGGGAGGAAGGCACCAGCAGGGATCCTGGCATCAGCCAAGGACTGGAAACTTTCTGTGGATTTGGAGAAGCAGCTAAAATTCCCCCAGCACATCGTCAGAACAACGATGAGGCCAGATATTATTCTAGTCTCAGAGAGTACCAAGAATATAATCATCATGGAGCTGACGGTGCCATGGGAGGACCGCTTGGGAGAAGCCCACGAAAGAAAGATGACCAAATATGAACATCTGGTCGCAGACTGCCGAGCTCAGGGTTGGAAGGCGAGATGCATGCCTATCGAGGTTGGCTGCAGAGGGTTTGTGGGGCGTTCTCTCCACAAAGCCTTTACTGCGCTGGGCATTGCAGGAACAACAAGGAGCAGGGCCATCAAGAATACCACCGATGCAGCCGAGAAAGCCTCGAGATGGCTCTGGGTCCGTAGAGGAGCACCATGGGGGCAAGCGAGTGCTACCTGAACACAAGTCGCGGTCTGATCAGCCGTGGCTGGGTCGCCTGGGCGAGGGTGTATGATGTTGAAAGACCCGAAACACCCGAGGACCCCTGGTTACATCACTGATGATGTGTTCAGGTGCATCTAAAGATGTGTTTTAAGAACTACTGGTTGTTTGGCATGGTGAATGCCATCTTTCCAAGCTATTGTAGATATTGAAGATTGAGGGTTAGACAATTCTTCTCGCAGATACACTGTCTGCACCAGATGTAGCATTTTCTCTGTACAGCCCTTATATTGATCATCAACAGAATCCAGTGCCATATCCAATGGATATATCATTCCTTCTATAGCATCTCTGTGGTCCTGCAGCAACAGGAATCATAATGATCAATCATCAGTATTCATGTCTGTAATATTCATACTAGAACACCATCTTACCTGTCCTAGAGCAGCTGAAATGAGAAGAAGAGCTTCAATGATCAGCAGCATCTTGATTCAGTCAAATCCCTCAGATGTGTAGAAATGGGGTACAAACACTGAACAGTACATTTCTCTCCCTGCACTTTGAACATCTGCTTTAAACTCATAAACATGGTTTAACAGATAACTAGATAACGAACAGCAATCCAAAATGCAAAAGATGTATAAATCAAAAGTTAATTACACATATAAAATTACTCTGAGGCCACTGAATTGAGTCACTTAAACATTTATCTATTATGTAGAAATTATGTGAACAAACTGTTTTCTAATGAAGAATTAGTGAACTAAAATAATTCAAGTGCAAGTTACTGATCTTTCAGATCTCTTCTGTTATAAACATATATGACCATATTATCAGACCTTTAGACTTTGAATGAGGTCAGTGAATCCTGCCACTTTAAATATAATTTAAATATTTTTAATTGTTAATTATTTTACCAAAATAAGAGGGATCATAGAAATGCATGTTATTGTTTTTTTTTAGTACTGACCTGAATAAAATATTTCACATAAAAGATGTTTACGTATAGTCCACAAGAGAAAATAATAGCTAAATTTATAAAAATTATGCTGTTCTTCAGAAAAATCTTTCAGGTCCCACAAATGATTTGGTTTTCCAGCATTTTTGTGTATTTGAACCCTTTCCAACAATGACTATGATTCAGAGATCAATCTACAGGTGCATCTCAATAAATTAGAATGAATGTCGTGGAAAAGTTAATTTATTTCAGTAATTCAAGTCAAATTGTGAAACTTGTGTATTAAATAAAAAGTAGTTTAAGTCTCTTTAAGCTCTTTTAATTGTGATGATTTTGGCTCACATTTAACAAAAACCCACCAATTCACTATCTCAACAAATTAGAATATGGTGACATGCCAATCAGCTAATTAACTTAAAACACTGCAAAGGCGTGTGTCATTTCTTCATTTATACATTTACCAGAACATCACTGATCAATTTTAGGACTTGCTTCTTAGCTCTACATAAATGTTAGCAGTAGTGTGATAACTGCTTAGTGACTTTTTGAGTTCAATGCAGCATAAAATATGTGACCCCAGACCACAAAACCAGTCTTAGTAGCATGGATATATTTGTAGCAATAACCAAAAATACATTGTGTGGGCCAAAATGATCGATTTTTATTTTATTATGTCTTCTAAAGATCATTACTCCAGTCTTCATTGTCACATGATCCTTCAGAAATCATGCTAATATGCTGATTTGCTAGAAAGATCCAAAGATCAGCATTGAAAATGTAAGTACGGGCAGCAATGAAAAATCGATCATTTTGACCCCCATTTTTTTTGCTATTGCTACAAATATACCCGTGCTTCTTACCACAATTATGAAAGCTATGAAGCAAGTCCTAAAATTGTTCAGTGATGTGCTGGAAAAAGATGTATGTATAAAGAAAGAAATGACACACATTTATTCACTTAAAGGACATCAAATTGAGTCACTTAAAAGAACTTTAAATCATAATGTTAAAACAAATTGTTTTCTGACAAAGAATTATTGAATTAAAAAAAAAAAGCAAAACTACAATGAACTGTGTGAAACATGATTAAATCATGTCAATTCAGAGCACTTTTTTCAGTGCAACACGTTTGAGTGTTTCTTAAATAGTCCTAAAAGTCATACAATTGTATAAGTTTAAGTATAACAATAAATGTAAAACTATAAATAAAGAAATGACACACAGGACACTAAATTGAGTCACTTTATTTCATAATGGTAAAACAAATTGTTTTCTGACAACGGATTATTGAAATTCAGAGAAAAACAAAATGAAACTGATAATTAACTCATATCAATTCAGAGCACGTTTTTTTAGTGCAACACTTGTTTTAGTGTTTCTTAAATAGAGCACATTTCATGTAACTTGTTCTTCCAGAGCTTTTCAAAGTGTAAACTTCTCATATGGAGGAATCCGCACTTCTTTTATGTAAGGATACTGATAATATTTTGTCAGCTCAGCACTTTCACAAGTGTAGATTTCAAAACAAGACTTAGTTCCAAAACCTTGCGCTACCTTAGGATCAAGAGAGGAGGACGTAAATGAGCCGAAACGAATCGTGCTTATCAAATTAGTTCTAGTACCACGATCAATTGAATAGCATTTATGCTGTTTTTTCTTCAGAATCTGTATTGCTGCCGTTAACAGAAAGTGAAGTGAATACCATTTGAATGACTTGTGTTTGTACTTTCTTCATTAAAGTGACGGTATATATATTTACCGGTGTACACACGAATAGCGGTTAAATGATTCCTTGTTAAACGACCTTTTGGTAACTTGACATTTTTATTCGTTTGCCAAAAATGTTTAAATTGATGTGAGTTTTTCTTATTTTTTGTTCATGTTTTGTTTTGTTTTGTGAAAAGAGGTCTAACACTTTGTCAGAGTACTAAAAGTGAAAAGGTTATGTGACGTTTTAAGTTGCAGGTGAATGATGACTACCGTATTACAAAACTTAAATCTGTTTCAGTACAATTTACACATTTTGACCAGTAAATGAGAAAGATGTCAAAACATCAAAATCTTTGAAATTGGTCATTTCCTGAAAAATGCATAGAATGTATCCAGTTAAGCATGATTCACATACACATTTCATATACCTGTACATTTTGCGGACTGGGGCGAAAAAAAATAATGAATAATGAGAATAATGAAAAAAAAAAAAAAAAAAAACAGATGTAAGGTGTAATTTCCTGCATGATGTCAAATCCACACAAAGTGAAATTCGAAGAATTGGTGAAATAATCAAGAATTTGAGAGACCCTAAATCTGAAATGTTGTGACCCTGAATCTGATTTTTCTGGCTGTTTTGGTGCACAGCGCTCTGTAGCGTCGGCCAGAGGGCAACAGTTCAAAGAGAGAGTGGGCTGGGTGTGAGGGGTCCAGAGTGATTTTCTTAGCTCTTTTCCTGACTCTGGAGGTGTAAAGATCATGGAGGTTGGGTAGAGGCATAATAATCCCTCTCAGCAGTCCTGACTGTCCGTTGTAGTCTTCTGATGTCTGTTTTGGTAGCTGTCCAAACCAAACAGTAATAGAGGAACACAGGACAGACTCACCATGATGGCCGAGTAGAACCGTTTTAGCAGCTGGCTACATCAGCGGATGCTCCTCGTTATAAAAAAAATAATAATAATAAATAAATAAATTTATTTTACTTCTTTAGCTCAAGGAGCAGTATTGTCTTTATTGTTCTTTTTTTGTTTATTCTCTTCCTTTATTACATAGAAATGTATGTAAACTTGAAAAAATGGCAATAGATCACCACCAGATGGTGCAAATGCACAGATATCACCTTTGCTCACATTGTTAAAAAAAGAGAGATGATTGCTTTTAGCAGAAATATATTTTTCAACAGCAACTCTGTGATCCTGCAGCAACAGGAATCGTAATGATCAATCATCAGCATTCATGTCTGTAATATTCATACTAGAACACAAGCTCCATTAGATTATGCTGGGGAATTATGTTTTTGCTTATATCGATTGGATGTCTAGTAGGAAATGTCCAGCATCCTACGAAATTAATTTTATTGACACATTATTTTAGTTTATTATGTTTTTTTTTTTTTTGTTTGTTTGTTTGTTTGTTTGTTTTTTGTTTTTTTTTCTGTTATTATTAGACCGAAATACATTTTCACAAAAATATACATGTTGAAACAAGACCACATAATTGTATCAGACTTGTAAAAGACTTTAAACAAAATAAATTATGATATGTTGGTGTTGGTTACTTGCTGATGAAAAATAAAATCACCATGCCTTGCCTTGATGTCAAGTGTCATTTTTACTAGGCAACAGCCTCAGCAAATTACCAAAATGATTTAAAATAAGACAAGCATTAAAATAAGCTTTCTTATTATTTGATCTTTTTTAATGACTTTACATTTTGTTTTAGTTATGCCAAGGTCTGGAAAATTGTATCAGGTAGAAACTGGAGTCAAAAAGGTTGAGATCCAGAGCTTTTAGACTGGTTTTTGTAAGTCACAATAAAGACAATGACCATAATAAAGACAAGACAAGAATTTGAATGGATTTCAAACAATGACCAGTAGGTGGTGCTGTATTCACATTACATCAATAGTTTTTACATTTTACAATATGGTTCTAAAAAAGTCTGACCAAGTAAAGTTTCAGGAGTGACAGCTGCATTAAAATAAGGTCGTGAATTTCCTAAATTCTGGTTTTGTGTGTACAGAAAACAAATCACTTACTGAAATAATATTACAATTCGTTATGTTCTGCGATTTTAACTAAAATACCAGCGCATTGCCATGTCATATTATTTTAAGCGTCTTTGGGCTTGTTGTTTGTGCATGGCTCATGAAGCGATCTGGTTTATGGACTTATTAAAGTGGACAGTTGTGTGTCGTGATATTTTGGTCATATTTCAAGTATTTGGATTTATTTCAGTTTGTTATGAACTTTTTCTTGTTTGCTGCTTTTGTTCTAGCAAGATCTGCCATACTGTTCTTGTACATGGTGATGTTCTTCAGACCAGGCCATCCTGTGCTGGAGGTCTGTGTAGAGGACGTCAACCGAGTCTTTAGGAAGCAGAAACCTAGGAAAGCTTCTGGCCCAGACGGTGTTTCACCTGCCTGTTTAAAGGTCTGTGCTGACCAACTGGCTCCTGTCTTCACACAGATCTTTAACAGATCACTGGAGCTGTGCTTAGTTCCCAACTGCCTCAAACGTTCCACCATCATTCCAGTCCCCAAAAAGCCCAAAATCACTGGACTTAATGACTACAGACCTGTCGCTCTCACGTCTGTGGTCATGAAGGCATTTGAGAAGCTGGTTCTGGCCTATCTGAAAGACATCACTGGACCCTTGCTGGATTATTTTCAGTTTGCCTACAGAGCAAACAGGTCTGTGGATGACGCAGTCAACGTGGCACTGCATTACATCCTGCAACACCTTGACAGAACTGGGAATTATGCAAGGATCTTGTTTGTGGACTTCAGTTCGGCCTTCAATACCATCATGCCTGACCTTCTCTCAGACAAACTGACACAGCTCTCTGTGCCCACCTCCATCTGTCAGTGGATTACCAGCTTCTTGACAGACAGGCAGCAGCTAGTGAGGTTGGGTAAACTCACATCCAGGACTATCACAACCAGCACTGATGCCCCACAGGGTTGCGTTCTCTCCCCACTGCTCTTCTCTCTCTACACAAATGACTGCACTTCAAATAACCCCTCTGTCAAGCTCCTGAAGTTTGCGGACGACCATGGACGGAGACAAGTCTGCTTACAGACAGGAGGTTGATCAGCTGGCTGTCTGGTGCAGTCTTAACAACCTGGAGCTAAACACTCTTAAAACAGTGGAGATGATCATAGACTTCAGGAGGAACCCCCCTGCTCTCCCCCCACTCACCATCATGGACAGCACTGTGGCTACAGTAGAGTCATTCAGATTCCTGGGTACCAACATCTCTCAGGACCTGAAGTGGGACAATCACATTGACTCTATTGTGAAAAAAGCCCAGCAGAGGCTGTATTTCCTCCGCCAGCTGAGGAAGTTCAACCTGCCACAAGAGCTGCTAAAACAGTTCTACTCGGCCATCATTGAGTCTGTCCTGTGATCCTCTATTACTGTTTGGTTTGGTTCAGCTACCAAAACAGACATCAGAAGACTACAACGGACAGTCAGGGCTGCTGAGAGGATTATTGGTATCCCTCTACCCAACCTCCATGATCTTTACACCTCCAGAGTCAGGAAAAGGGCTAAGAAAATCACTCTGGACCCCTCACACCCAGTCCACTCTCTCTTTGAACTGTTGCCCTCTGGCCGACGCTACAGAGCGCTGTGCACCAAAACAGCCAGACACAAGAACAGTTTTTTTCCCCAAGCCATATCCCACCTGAACCACACTTAACACACCTCAGTACTGGTCATGTGTATTTACTTAAAAAAAACTTTTGTATATAGCACATATGCACATTCATAGTTCTGTCTATGGACATCTTTTTTTTTTTCTTTCTGTGTATTTTTATTACCACTGTTATTTATAATTTATTGTATATTCTTTTTTAATATTAGTGTTTATTATTACCTTAACTTTATGTATGTCTGCACTATGTTTGTATTTTCTGTACTGGAAGCTCCTAACACCAAGACCAATTCCTTGTGTGTGAACACACTTGGCAATAAAGCTCTTTCTGATTCTGATTCTGATTCTGAGCTGGCAACACGAATGAGTAAAGACTCCCCCACTATTTCCTGTACCAGAGATACGTCTCTGATAATGTGGCTCGAATGGTTAAGAGTTGAATACGGTAGCAGATTAGACTCATTAATAATTCACACAAAAGACACAATGCACACATGCGTGACCCAATTCACATGCATGAAACCCAATTCACGTGCACGAAAAAAATATGAAAAAATAAAATACGTTTCGCAAATTGCAAAACACAATTCACAGATTTGCAATTGTGTACAACAATTTTGAATGTTTAAAAATCACAAGTGTATCACGGACTGTGAGTGTGTGAATAGCCTTTTTTGAGTGTGTATTTTTAAGTCTTTCCTGTGTGTTTTTGAGACTTACGATTCAGCTGTTGATCGTCTTATTTCAATTCACATACATGTGAATTGGGACACGCACGTGTGCATCGTGTCTTTTGCATTAATTATTAATGAGTCTAATCTGCTTCCATAATTGAAGAAGTGAATCTTCTCATCTCATCTGCCAAAGCAGTACTTGTGAAGGTCTGGTCTGTGTGGTTTCAAGTAGGAAGATCTCTTCCTGTTTGTCTAAGATGAGTAAGCTCATGTATAAATCCTTACCTATTTTTCAAATGCATACACTCAGAAGATTTTAAACGAACTCAATCAAACTGAGATAAGCTTTTCTAAAGTTAACATAAGAAGATTTGAATAATTACGTTTTGTTAAACAAACAATTACAATTTTCAGTGTTTTACTACTTAAATTAATAATTTTCATTTAACTGCTAGCTATTTTTTTTGACTTGATTATAGTGAGATGAACACTTCAGAAGCCTCACCATTGCTCATTTTGTAAGTGTCATGGTGTTAGTAAAGCTGACCACAACCAAACAAAAAAGAGCTTCACTCTTCTGCACAGTGAACACCACAAAAACTCCAACATCACAGAAACTCTTCTAAGTCTCTTGATTAAGATTACATTGAAAAATATTAAGTCGGTTTTTATTTTAAAATATGTAAGTTGATTCAACTTTTGTTTAAGTTTACTGAAACAAATTAAATTTAACATGCTAAATTTAACAAATAATAATAATAATAATAATAATAATAATAATTGTGAAGATGACTTTTTTTGGTTCAAGCTGTATTGGTGGCAATGATATTGCTGGCAGTTAGCTATAGCAAGCAAGCACTAAAATTGTTCAGCAAAATGTCTAAGTATAAATAAAGAAATGCTTTAGAATAACATAAATGAGAATAACACAAATAAATGCCACAGAACTGGGTCACTTATAAGTAACTTTATTTCATTATGTTGAAGTTACAAACAAATTGTATTTTCTGACAAAGAATTATTGAATAAAACTGAGGGGGAAAAAAACATTCTTTATATGTGGAACTGATGTACATGATTTTATCATTTGATTTTATACATTTTGTTCAGTGCACAGCACATTACTTCATTATGGTCTTTGTTGGTTTCTTGAATAGAGCACAGTTCAGGTCACTTTTCTTTCCAGAGCTTTTCAACACATAGACAGTGTCACACCAGGGATCTTTCTGATCTTTTTTTGTCTTGACAGCAGTGACTTTAAACTTCTCATATGGAGGAATCAGCACCTCTTTCTCATGACGAAGCTTAGAGTATTTTAACACATCAGCTCCTTCACACGTGTGGATTTCAAAACAAGAAACATTTCCAAAACCTTGAGCTTTTTTACGATCAAGAGAGGATGAAGCAAACTGGCCAAAACGAACCTCTTTGTTCAGAACATGCTTATCAAATTCATCTTCGGTACCACAAAAAGTTGAATAACATTTTTTTGTGTTTTCTTCAGAATCTGTATCGCATCTGTTAACAGAAAGTGAAGTGAATACCAGTTGTATCTCATTTGTTTGTACAGTCTTTTACCGTCACGAGTGTCATGATTAAACTGCTGATATACATTACTGCCACTATACACATAGCGATTAAATGATTCTTTGTCAGGTCTTTGTCATGTGGGGTCTTGACAAAGTCTTTCCCGTTTTTCCAAGCAATTTTAAAATCAGGTGAGTTGATTTCCTTCTCTAGATATTTTGTCTCCACATGGTTTGCCATGTTCTCTCTACAGCCCTTATATTGGTCATCAATAGAATTTAGTGCCATATCCAATGGATATTCTTCAGCAGCAGTAGCTCTGTGGTTCTACAGCAACATGAATCATAATGATCAATCATCAGTATTCATGTCTGTAATATTCATACTAGAACACAATCTTACCTGTCCTAGAGCAGCTAAAATGAGAAAAGAGCTTCAATGATCAGCAACATCTTGATTCAGTCAAATCCCTCAGATGATCTAGTAGATCTAGCGAAGAGATGCTGAAAGACAGGAAGCACAACAGCATTTTACAAATACTAAACCTGTGACTCTGCGCATAGTAGAAAGCAATATGTACATTGACCTTTCATGTGAACACCAAACTTACCTGAGAATATTGTTCTTTGCATTTGTCAGATTGTGTTTTTCTTGTTTAATAGCAACAGCGAGAGGAGAAGAGTCAGTCGCTCACATACAGACGACAACGACTCTTCAAACCAGCAGCAGTTTTATATCCCTGATAATGTGTGTGTGCTATGAAATAATAGTGTGATTGTGATGTATCTAGCTCATCTAAATGGTTTAGGTCATTATCACTTGTGATCTGGTGTTTGTGTGGTTTCACACTGAACAAACTCTTGAGTTCCTGTCCAGCATGAATGCTAGATTTTTTCAACCTGATCTCCTCAAAATGTGTAACAGTGGAATATGATGGAATTTGCTGATGAAAATGTACTACATTTACATTTACATTTATTCATTTAGCAGACGCTTTTATCC
Source organism: Labeo catla (assembly GCA_012976165.1). Classification (NCBI taxonomy): domain Eukaryota; kingdom Metazoa; phylum Chordata; class Actinopteri; order Cypriniformes; family Cyprinidae; genus Labeo; species Labeo catla. The sequence goes on from VONZ01001846.1 coordinate 51,846, forward strand.
AAAGTGACTTACTAGTGGGGAATACGTCAAGCAATTTGTCCTAAAGAGGCAAAACGACTTAGGAAGTGCTCATAATACCATAAAACAGGCATTGTTCGGATAAGTACAAGCTAGAAAGGGAAAAGAGTAGAATAAAGTTGTTTTTTTGTTTTTTTTTAAGTCAAATAGTTTTGAAAGAGGTGAGTTTTCAGCAGTCGCTTGAAAGTTGTTAGGGAGTTGGCATTCTGGATAGCGGTGGGAAGATCATTCCACCAGTCAGGAATGGTGTAAGAGAATGTTCTGGAAAGTGATTTTGTGCCTCTTTGTGATGGTACAATGAGGCGTCGCTCACTTGCGGATCTCAGAGTTCTGGAGGGAGTGTAGATTGGTAGCAGAGAGTGGAGGTAGGCGGGCGCCGAGCCTGTGGCTGTTCTATATGCAAGCATCAGTGTCTTGAATTTGATGCGAGCTGCAATTGGGAGCCAGTGCAGGGAGATAAAGAGAGATGTGACATGGGCCCTTTTGGGCTCATTGAAGACCAGTCGTGCTGCTGCATTCTGAATCATTTGTAGAGGTTTGATTGTGCATGAAGGAAGACCGGCTAGAAGAGCATTGCAGTAGTCCACCCTAGAGATGATCAGGGCCTGGACAAGAAGTTGTGTGGCCTGTTCTGTTAGAAAGGGCCTGATCTTTCTGATGTTGTGTAAGGCAAACCTGCAAGATCGAGCAGTTTTAGCTATATGGTCTTTGAAAGTCAGCTGGTCATCAAAGATTACACCAATATTTCTGGCTGAACTTGATGGGGTAATTGTTGATGAACCTAAATGGATGGTGAAATCATGCTGTAGAGTCGGAGTGGCAGGGATACAAAGAAGGAACTCAGTCTTTGCCAGGTTGAGCTGTAGGTGATGTTCTTTCATCCACTCCAAGATGTCCGCCAGGCAGCCTGAGATCCGTGCAGCTACTGTTGGATCATCTGGTTGAAATACTATATATGTACTATATACATATATCAGCAGGACGTCCCTAAACCTAGCATTTAAAAGAAATAATCATAGAAAATGTAACATTTATGAATTAATCAGAAAATAACTCAATGACTAGAGTAATATTATAATTAATGCTCTGAAATCTGTCTTTTTTTTGTATAGCCTTTGCTCTGCAGAGTGCGTCTCACGCAGTGTTGCCATGTCCTCTTCTTTTAAGCGGCTTTAGACTTGCAGTTTGTTCGTGGCTCACGAAACAACCTGGTTTATGAACTTATTAAAGTGGGCGGTTGGTGGTCATATTTTAAACATCAAGTATTTGGATTCATTTTGGTGTATTATGAACTTGTTCTTGTTTGCTTTTTTTCTGGCAAGGTCTGGCAATGTAAATGAATAAGGACTCGCCTTAACATTTAAAACCTTACATTTAAAAGATAAAAAAAATAATAGAAAATCAAACATATAAGAATTAGTAAGTTCACAAACCTTTTAAAAATTAATTTTGATGCATCAAGCTCATCTGATAAAGCAACTCTTGTGAAGGTCTATGTGGTTTTAAGCACAAACCCTGAGTTCCTGTCTAAGATGAGTTATAGGCTCACGTATAAAATCTTATGTATATTTTAAATGCATACATTCAAAAATGTTCATTTAACCTAATTAAATTGAGGAAAGCTTTTGAATGAAAGTTTGTTACATAAGGCCTAGAAAAACTTTTTTTTTTTTCTTATTTAACAAACCTAATTAATTGTATTTTTTTTTGTACATTTATCTGCTAGCTAGCAACATTTTTGAGTGTCAAGAGATGAACGCTCATGGAGAAACTCATCATTGCACTGGTTTAATAAACAATAAAATAAAGAGTTAATAAAGCAGCCCACAACAAAACCACAAACTTCACTCTTCTGCACAGTGAAAAACAACAAAAACTTCTACTAAGAGTAACACTTCTCTTTATATATAAATAAATAAGACATTCATGAAATCATGTATATTTCAAAAGTTTATCCTCAAAATGAAAAAAGGATGTTGTTTACTGAACTTTATTAAATTAAGAAAAGATTTCCCTACACAACTGAAGTTCATATAACTAAGAAGACTAAGTACATTTATTTGACGACAATCTTTTTCATTTTTCTGCCAGCTCGCAACATTATTTCTGACTGAATGTAATGGGATGAGCACCTAAGAAGAGACTCATCATTGTGCAGGTTTTAGCAGCCATTGCTTATTTAAAGCATCATCGTGTTAATAAAGCCACCCACAACAAAACCACAAGCTTTTCTCTTCTGGTGTCTTGAATAGATCACAGTTCAGGTTACTTCTCTTACCAGAGCTTTCCAAAGAGAACACAGTGTCACACCAGAGATCTTTCTGATTTCTCTTTGCCTTCACAGCAGTGACTTAAAACGTCTCATATGGAGGAATCAGCACCTCTTTCTGTTCAGGATACTTAGAATATTTTATCACATCAGCACCTTCACAAGTGTAGATTTCAAAACAAGATTTAGACCCAAAGCCTTCTGTTACTCTACAATTAAGTGACAAGGATGTAAATGAGCCGAAACAAATATTTTTCCTGAGAACATTCTGTTCAAATTCAATATTTGTACCACGGTAAGTTGTATAGCATTTCTTTTGTGTTTTCTTCAGCATCTGTATCACATCTGTTAACAGAAAGTGAAGTGAATACCATTTGTATGTTTCGTTTTTGTATCTTTCCTTGTCTTTACGATCAGCATCATTGAAATCCTTATATAGCCCAGTATCTGAGTTAGTGTACACATAAACAGAAATTGAATGATCTTTTGTCAATTTATCACCTGGTGGCTTGTAATTTTTTTCAGCAAGTTTCCAAGCATTTAAGCAAATTTAGTTTCAGGGTTAGACGTTTCTTGCTTCATATATTTTTTCTCCACCTGGTCTACCATTTTCTCCCTGCAATCCTCATACTGGTCATCAACTGAATTCGGTGCCATATCTAATGGAAATATCTGTCCTTCAACAGCAGCTCTGTGATCCTGCAGTACCAGGAATCATTACGATCAATCATCAGTATTCATGTCTGTAATATTCATACAATCACACAATCTTACCTGTCCTAGAGCAGCTGAAACGAGAAGAAGAGCTTCAGTGATAGGCAGCATCTCGATTCAGTCAAATCCCTCAGATGATCTAGCGGATCTAGTGAAGAGCAGATGCTGAAAGTGACTTACATTACAAACTTACATTATAGTTTTTAATTTATAGTATTTTTGCTAGATAGAAAAACCATATCAAATTTAATTAAACCTGCAATTTACACTGATATGTTGACCTTTTACTTCTTAAATTACCTGAGAATATTGTTGTCTGTTTATCTTTATTTCTAGGAGTTCAGAACCAAGTTGCTCGCTCACAGACAGATGACATCTACTCCACAAACAGATGAAGAAGGTGGGTCTTTATATCACCAAAATATCTGTCTCTGTGTGTGTGTTGTGGGATATAATAGCTAAAGTGTGATTTTGGTGCTCATCTGTCTAAGCTGTTCGCCAATCACAACGCAGTGGAAGAGTTAACCAATCACAAAACATTTCGTTTTTCAGAAGGCGGGCCTTCATTAAACCCGGAACTTATCGAGCCATTTGTGCCAGGCTGGGGAGAAAGGTATTGTAGTAATGTAAATTATGTGAAAAAAAAAAAAAAATCCACGAAGAGTGAAAGCATGTTCTAGTACACCCCCAAAACAAAATCAAGACTTTGTAAAAGAGCATAATAGGACCCCTTTAATTCAAGTCGTCGGTCATCTTTACTGCATGCTTAGAAGAAAAAACAGGACACCTACATGTGGTTTTGGTAGCGTGATAACCAGACAAATGTGTTATTCTCAGTAAAATGTGACAATGACACTTACAGTGGGGTTTTTGTAAGGACAGCCTGACACTTCAGAGTCAGAGTAAAAGTGAAGAGAGGTGTGGGTACCAGTTTGAACTTGCGGCAAGGAATGAATAATGACTATAGTCTTAAAAAAAAAAAATACAACGGTAGTCCATTTCAGTAAATGATTTACACATTTTGACGAACAGATGACATCAGAACACTGAAGTCTTTGAAAGATGTAATTTCCTGCAAAATGTTAAACAAATTTTGCATTAATAATAATATAAGCACATGGTGCTAGTGATGTTACACCTGATACCGAGGCGTCAAAGCTTGGATCGAGAATGTCAGGTACTTTAAGACAGATCTCCGTATCGAGGCTGGTATTGTTTTAGTGAAGTGAGATCAAAAGTGACCTCTCAAACATGAGGTTTGTCAGTTGTTGGAGATGGTAAGTTAGGCTAGTTTAGTAGAGCAATGGAGCAAAAAAAAAAAAAAGGAGGTTTTCATCCATTTGGGAGTTTTTTTAATTGATCTCTCCCAATAAGGTATATATTTACAGGTTGATTTTCCTGTCATGTCATAAGCCTAATTTTTGTGTTATTTAATGGTATCATTGATAATTTTGACACTTGTAAAATTTTACAAAAAGTTTTCCTTTTTTAAACTTTGGTTAAAGCATTAACTAACATGAGTTAACAATGGACAATACATTTTTTATAGCATTATTCATTGTTTATTCACTGTTAGTTACTGTTAATTAATGTAAGTAACTAATGTCAACAAATGAAACCTTACTGTAAAGTAAATGTTTCCATGTGTTCTCTATACAAATTTAGCTTTAGTTTTATTGGTGTATTTTTTTAATCCTAGGTGAAATGCTTGGAAAACCCATTAGAACATCAGAAATTTCAGCAACTTTATGAGCTGAGAGAGCGGGTGGGTGCAGCTGTGGCATCACTTTAAACGAATGGTGGACCATTCATTGTCTGAGGAAATGAAGTTCCAAACGTAGTTTCAGGAGGAGCCTAATCATCCACTCGTGTCAATCATCATTACGAGCCTATATCAGCAGCTCTCATTGCACTGTCCCAGCCTCAGTTATTCCGGCATCCCTCCACCTCCCCTTCTCCACCTCTGTTTCTGTTCTTCTCCCTCTATGGGGGGGTTGAACTCAGCACTCAAGCTGAGCCTCGGGTTCGATTACCGACCACTGCCCATTAGGACTGGATGGGCAGGTGAACTCGTGAAATGGGCAAAAAACATCTGTGATGCATTGACCTGCAGGTGTCTGTAGTGTGCATTTGAAACTTCAAGAAATTAACCACTTTTCAACACACACCACCTCTACATGATGCTTGAGAATTTAAAACTAATTGTCTTTAATAATGAATCTAACAGGCATACAGAAGAAACAACAACACAAACGACATAGACAAGACTGAACAATGCAACTAAAGATACTTAGCTTAAATAGAGCTTAAATACACAAAAAAAGAAATCAATGAGAACAGAAACAAGTGTGGGACTAATTAAAACCCAGTTAATCTTCACCTGAATCTTGTCTATGACCAATGAGATGAAAACATAAAAAATGAAAATGAAAGTGTTGATGTGAATAGCTTTCTTAGCACTTAAAACTTGTACTGATTGATTATCATTCACCAAGCCATCAGATATTGCAATCATAATGGAAGTAACTGCAATGAGTGAAGTTTTAAAGTTTGGAACACTTAATGATAACCACAGAAACATCAACATAAACTCCAAGTGTTTGACGTAACAACATTAAATAATGTTTTTTTTTTTTTTTCATTTAACTCAAAAAGATATGATTAAATTCACCATTTACTTTTCTGATCCAGGCTTATGCAAAACATGCTGGGATTCTAGAAACCACCTGCCCAGTTTTAGTTAATGCAATACGACAGATTAAGTTTACTTTTTGTTTTACAATTTTAAGAGGATTGAATGAAATTTAGAGCAAATGGCAAATTATTTTGACAGCCATATATGCTTAACAAAAATAAACTCAATAACAAATCAAATTAAACAGAATGTTGATTGATATTGTAACGATGAGTGAGAGAGGAGAGGCGAGCAGATCCAAATGCAAGCTTTTATTAACAGGACAAGACAGAGACATGGTCAAACAAGCAGGGTCAAAACAACGACAAACGAGGCACAAGAGTAGTCCGTATAGCAGGCGTGGGTCAATCAGTGGCGAACATAATCCATAACGCAAAGCCGAGGGATAATCCGTAAGGAGCTAGAGTCCAGAAGGCAGGCGGCGAGACAGACGAGATGGCCAGGCGAGACAGCTAAACACAGGAAACTAGGGAACTCGAAACAATACAATAATAACAACAACGATAATCACAATACTCCGTAACCCGCATGGGGGAAGACAGGGGCTTTTATAGCGCGCCTGATTGGTCACAGGTGCTGACCCAATCAGCGCGCTGGATGACGGGAGATGTAGTCCGGGGTGTAGTGCAACAGTCTGTGTGTAATAACAGGGCGAGAGTGACATCTGGTGGTGAGCGGGCTGCAGGTCACCGACCAGATTCATGACAGATATACATCAATAATGACTATCAGAAGCATCGCTTTGCAATGAACAATAAACTGGCTTGGGAAAATGACACAATACTCATTTACCAAACATGGTTCAGTTATAAAACAATGAGAAACATGCCATATCTACAAGTTAACTTGCTAGCAGGTAAACATTTTGGAAAATAATGTTACAATTAGTAAAACATTAAAACCAGCAACATGATTTCCACTGTTAAACAATGCACAGTTCAGGTCACTTCTTTCTCCCGAGTTTTTCAAAATGTACACAGTGTCACACCAGGCACCTTCCTGACCTTTTGTTTTAACATCAGTGACTTTAAACGTCTCATATGGAGGAATCAGCACCTCTTTCTCACCAGGATAACTTGAATATTTTGACAGTCCAGCACCTTCACAAGTGTAGATTTCAAAACAAGATATTTTTCCAAAACCTTGTGCTACTGAACGATCAAGAGAGGAAGATGCAAATGAGCCGAAACGAACCTCTTTGTTGAGAACATCCTTATCAAACTCAACTTTAGTACCACGATAAGTTGAATAGCATTTGTTTTGTGTTTTCTTAAGAATCTGTATCGCTTCTGTTAACAGAAAGTGAAGTGAATACCATTTGAATGTGTTGTTTTTGTATGTTTGTTTACCAGCACTAACATCCTTGTTGAAGTCGTTATATACTTTATTATCAGTGTACACATACATGGCAATGGAGTGATTCTTTGTCAAGTTACCTTCTGGTTGTTTGGCATGGTGAACTCCATAGTTCCAAGCTTTTGCAAATGTAGACTGAGGATTAGACGATTCTTCCTTCAGATATACTGTCTGCACCAGATGTAGGATTTTCTCTGTACAGTTCCTATATTGATCATCAACAGAATCCAGTGCCATATCCAATGGATATATCATTCCTTCTATAGCAGCTCTGTGATCCTGCAGCAACAGGAATCATAATGATCAATCATCAGTATTCATGTCTGTAATATTTATACTAGAACACAATCTTACCTGTCCTAGAGCAGCTGAAATGAGAAGAAGAGCTTCAATGATCAGCAGCATCTTGATTCAGTCAATTTTTTATTTATTTATTTTTATTATTATTATTATTATTTTTTCAGGGTTATATTTCAGGACCAATGATGAGAGGAGATTTTGAAGAAAGTCAGTCACGCACAGTCAGATGACAATGACCTCTCAAGAAGTTGACTGTTTTATATGGCAAAATATGTGCATTCTGGGACATCATGTGATTATACAGACAGATAAGAATGACCCACAATTTTTCGTTTGTTTGTTATACATTTTTCATTTATTGTGGAAGTTTCAACCGAGCCTTAGTAACAAAGTTCAGAAGTTTATGAACTTTGATCAATGCAGTAAAATATGGTTAGTGCTCAGTAGACATATTCCAAACAATATATAACTAAAATGAAACTAAACTGAACAATCTTTTATTGATATTCACCAAAGAAGACACTCCAGACACTTTGCAGTTTTTAAGACCTTTAACTGATGCAATAAAACACTGCTGTCACACAACTGTGTGACATGTTTTTTCAAAGCAGAGACCGACTGTCCAGCAGTGTTTAGGTCCTACGAGCTCCAACACAAATGCCTCTTTTCAAGTAATCCTGAAGAACCTCATTAGCAAGTTCAGGTGTGTTTGACTAGGGTTGGAAATTCAAAATTGTGACAAAGCCACAATAACATTTGCAGCATCAGTGAGATGTTATGGCTCCTGATATGGAAAAAAAGTGAAAGTGTAGATGTAAATAGTGCATTTCTCTCCCTGCACTGAACATCTGGTTAAAAAAGTTAACTAGATTGGCGCCAAGGAAAGGAACAGGTAAAACCATATATGGGCACAGAAGGGAGAAACCAACAGAAACAGTTTTTTTTCATTAAGTTGATTCAAGTCATTAAACATTCTAACAATTATTGGTAACACTTTACAATAAGGTTCATTAGTTACGATTAGTTGACTGCTTTAGTTAACATGAACCTAGAATGAATAATAATTCTAGAGCATTTATTAATCTTAGTTAATGTTAATTTCAGCATTTACTAATGCATTATTAAAATCACAAGTTGTGTTTTTTTAACATTAGTAAATGCACTGTGAAATAATTTGAACAATGAATGACTGTATTTTTATTAACTAACATTACCAAAGATTAATAAATAGTGTAATAAATGTACTGTTCATTGTTGGTTCATGTTAAATCATTAAATAATGTTAACAAATGACAACTTATTGTAAAGTGTTACCAAATTATTATTAAACTAAATCAGTAATTATGTTTTTTTTTAATACAGCACAATTCAGGTCAGTTTTGCTTTCTGATCTTTTCTGTAAATACCATAAAATTGCACATCATATGATCAGAGCTTTAGACTATGAATAAGGTCAGTAAATCAGGTCACTATGATAATGTCATAAACAAAATACAGTATACACTTTTTTTGATCTTTTTTTTTTCAATTCACAAGTATAATAAGGTCTGTGGTAAACATTACTTGACAACACTTTACCATTTTGTTCTAACATAAACTGCACACACTCACACTCCAAACATTCTCATGAAGTTATTATTACAAACTTACTTTTTTTTTTTTTTTTTTAATAAACATAACAGCTTCAAAATTTTAGTTTTTAATATAGGTGTGTGTAATTAATGTTACAGAGCAAAGTCAAGTTAAGTTATTTTTTATTTTTATTTTTTTTTTTAGATTTAGCATCAGTGTTAGTCTTCAGTGTCATTTCCCCTGTACAGCCCTTGTATTGGTCATCAACTGAATCCAGTGAAATATGAAGCACTTCAAAGGTCCAGTGTGTAGCATCTGGACCAATCAGACATACATTCATTGTTACATTTAACAAATAGTCTTTAATCACAACAAGCCAGCTATATGCTGGAGCTCTGGAGACAACCCCTCAAAGCAACTATCACCCCAAAAGGGCTCAGTTGCCAGGACGACGATCTGATAAGAGGTTTTATTGCCCAGAGGAATGCACATCTGCCCATGCTACATTTGCCCATAGGAAAAAAAGAGTTTTTCAACATACTCTAACTGTCTTGAGTCAGAATACACAGAGTTCAGGGAGAGAAAGGCAAGATGAATATTTGAGATTAAAAAGTATTTTAATACTTTAATTGTATTATTTTAATGAAAATAACCGATTGTTTCACTAGATAAGACCCTTCTTCCTCAGCTGGAATCATTTACAACCGCATTTGGGATCGTTTGAAGCCGCATTTAAACTGCATTATGGAATTTAAAAATCAGGGCACCATATCAGTCCATTATATGGAGAAAAATGCTGAAATGTTTTCCTCAAAAAACATAATGACTGAAGAAAGAAAGACATAAACATCTTGGATGACAAGGGGGTGAGTAAATTATCTGTGAATCTTTGTTTTGGAAGTGGACTTCTCCTTTAAGGGATGCCTTAATCACAAAATTTTTACTGTGCACTGAAATGTGTGCTCCCTAAATAGCTGTGAAAACCAGGAGGCATTGATGCTCACTACGTTACCTTATAGGAAGTTTTGAAGCTCAAAACTTAAGAGATAATTCACTACAAAATGACATGTGACTGATTTTAAAACACAAACCAATATCATATTTCAGCATAAACATACATCACTAGACAGGTAATATCTAATCTAGCAAACATTTACAATTTATTTATGGCTGAAATCTTGCACATTCATGTAACAATGTATTTATCATAATGTACTGTAAATAGCATTAAAAGAGATATTCATTTTAATGCTGTGTGTAAATATCAGTAGTGATGCTGTACAGTGAGGATGGAAATAGTCACCAGTGTGTAGTAACCTACTGTCCTTATCAATGTCTGAATTTGTGAACACAATTTATCAATTCACAACCTATCAAACTAAGGTGATTGAGACGCACCCTCTGTATGGCAGTGGACTTTGAGGGCCAGAGTTGAGAAGAACCCCTGACACACTAATTAGTTAATAATCACTCATGAAGAATGAGTACACTTTCATATGAACAGAAATATGCAATATTTGTCTTATATTCAGTGATGTTATTTTCTATTCCCTTTTGTCTGTGTGTCAATCACAGCTAAATAAAACCAAAGGCCATTCAGCCACAGGTCACTGCATCTTTTGCTGTGTAAGTCTTTGTATATTTGTTTGTTTGTTTGTTTGTTTTTAACATTTACATTTTGGTTCTTGTTTTCTTTCTCATTTTAGATGCTGGAGAAAAAGCAGCCAGGCTAAAGCATTTAAAGTGGAAACTTTTGTCGTGGCTCAAAAATCCAGGATTGGGATGGTGGAAGGAGCAGAAGAAGCAGAAGATCAGAGATCAGGCAGAGATCTACTGATGCCCCTGAGGGAACTGATTTAACTAATGTGTTAGTTAAACCAAAAATTTTCAGCACTCACCTTCATGTCTTTCCAAACCTGTAAAACTTGTGGTCATCTTTGAAACATAAATGTAGATCTTTTTAATGAAATCTGAGAAATTTCTGTCCCTCTATTTCACAGTTTATGCAACTACCACTTTTGAGCCTCAGAAAGGTAGTAAAGACAGCATTAAAGTAATCTATGTCACTCCTGTTGTTTAACCTTATTTTTATGAAGTGATGTGAATGGTTTATATGCACAAAAAACATTACATTTTTATTCACACATAAAAAAATCTTATGGTGCTGTTGTGAAAATGTGTTGGAGATACCTGATTTATGAATAAAGACGTAATTGTGTTGTTGTTGCTGTTTTTTGCATACACAAGACATTTGCTAAAAATATCTTTATTTGCATTCTGCACAAAAGTTTCTTATGGGTTTGGAGTGACATGAGAGTAAATAATTAATGGCAAAATTTGCGTTTTTTGGGTGAAATATGTTCTAATTGTTACACGGAGTGAGGGACGAGAGGCGAGCGGATCCACATGCGAGCTTTTATTAATAGGACAAGACAGATACATGGTCAGTGCAGGCAGGGTAGACAAGCAAACAGGAACAACGAAGGCTAAGCACAGTGGAAGTCCGTGAAGCAGGCGTGAGTAGAACCAGGGGCGAACGGTATCCGAAACGGGCCAATCCAAGAGAATAATCCAAAAATCCGAGCGATAGTCCGAAAGGTAGGCGGCAGACAAACGTAAACGAGATGGCCAGGCAGGAACGTAAACACAGGGAACTAGAATACTAGAATACTAGAAATACTAGGAACAAAACAACCACAACAATCCGTGACCTGCGTGGGGAAGGACCGGGGCTTTTATAGCGCCGCTGATTGGTCACAGATGCTGATGCAATTAGCGCGATGGATACTGGGAGATGTAGTCCGGGGTGTAATGCAACAGTCAGTGAGTGATAAGGTGAGAGTGACATCTGGTGGTGAGCGGACAGCGGGACACCGACTAGATTCGTGACATAGGGACTGGGACCTGGGAAGAGCAGGGATAGAGGAGACAAACAGAAGAGCAGGAGGGGCAGGAGCCCTCCAGGGCAGAGCAGGAGGCACCGGGACCTTCCAGGATGGAACCGGAGGCAGAACAGGAGGCGCCGAGGCCCTCCAGGGCGGAACAGGAGGCGCCAGGGCCCTCCAGGGCTGAGCAGGAACCCGCGTAATGGACTGGGACCTGGGGAGAACAGGGACAGAGGAGGCAGACAGAATAAGGAAAGAAGCAGAGAGAGCACAGGTTAACACCGCCTCCTAGGAGGTTCTACGGCGAGTGCCGACACCTCAGGAGGCATGGGCGCAGCTTCTCCAACGGAGGAGGCCGACGGGAGCTCTGGAGCAGGCTTGTGATCAGACGGGAGCTCTGGAGCAGGCTTGTGATCAGACGGGAGCTCAGGGGTTGATTTGTGAACAGACATGGCCTCAGGAGCTGACTCGTGAACAGACGTGGCCTCAGGAGCTGACTCGTGAACAGACGTGGCCTCAGGAGCTGACTCTGGAACAGACGTGACCTCAGGAGCTGAGTGTGCAGCCCACACACACCAAAAGGCCACCGCCATTATAGGAAGAGCAGCGGCAGGTGACAGGACATCATTAAAGGAGGGTTCTGACGATGTTGATGGTACTGGGATGTTTGAAGATCGCCCTGACACTAGTCGTGGGTCCACCACGCTGGCCATCATGACTGGCATGGGCGCGACCTCGGTTGCACGTGGACGAGGCCTGGCGAGGCTCTGGGTGGTCAGACGAGGCATGCCTAGGCTCTGGGCGGTTAGACGAGACGTGACTTGGCTCTGGGTGGTCAGACGAAACGTGACTTGGCTCCGGGCCGTCAGGCGGGACGTGGCTTGACTCTGGGCGGTCAGACGAGACATGGTGAGGCTCTAGACAGATAGACGAGATGTGACGAGGCTCTGGAGGATCAGACGAGGCGTGACTTGACTCTGGGCGGTCAGACGAGGCTTGACTTGACTCTGGGCGGTCAGACGAGGCTTGACTTGACTCTGGGCGGTCGGGCAGGACGTGACTTGGTTCGTGGGGATTGGCTGTGACTTGACTTGATTCGTGAAGATCAGTAGTGAACTGACTTGATTCTTGGAGATCAACGGTGACCTGACTTGGCTCATGGAGATCAGTGGTGACTTGATCTGACACGTGAAGCCCAGCGGTGACTTTACTTGACTCAAGAACCACGGCTGTGACGTTGCTTGACGCAGGAACGACCGCCTTGACGTTGTTGGACTTGGAAGCTTGACTGGACTTGGAAGCTTGACTGGACTTGGAAGCTTGACTGGACTTAATAAGACGTAATTGTGTTGTTGTTGCTGTTTTTTGCATACACAAGACATCTGCTAAAAATATCTTTATTTGCATTCTGCACAAAGGTTTCTTATGGGTTTGGAGTGACATGAGAGTAAATAATTAATGGCAAAATTTGCGTTTTTTGGGTGAAATATGTTCTAATTGTTACACGGAGTGAGGGACGAGAGGCGAGCGAATCCACATGCAAGCTTTTATTAATGGGACAAGACAGATACATGGTCAATGCAGGCAGGGTAGACAACAAGCAAACAGGAACAACGAAGGCTAAGCACAGTGGGAGTCCGTGAAGCAGGCGTGAGTAGAACCAGGGGCGAACGGTATCCGAAACGGGGCAATCCAAGAGAATAATCCAAAAATCCGAGCGATAGTCCGAAAGGTAGGCGGCAGACAAACGTAAACGAGATGGCCAGGCAGGAACGTAAACACAGAGAACTAGAATACTAGGAAACTTGGAAATACTAACAAAACAACCACAACAATCCGTGACCTGCGTGGGGAAGGACCGGGGCTTTTATAGCACCGCTGATTGGTCACAGATGCTGATGCAATCAGCGCGATGGATACTGGGAGATGTAGTCCGGGGTGTAATGCAACAGTCAGTGAGTGATAAGGTGAGAGTGACATCTGGTGGTGAGCGGACAGCGGGACACCGACCAGATTCCTGACATTAATGTGGTTAGAATTGGTCATTGTCCTGTTTTATAAATATTTTCAGTATTTCAGAGAATATTGTTTTGAAAAATCAGTTTCAAATAAATACTGCTCTTTTGAAAGTTGTATTTGAAGAATACTGAAAATATGTTTACCACAAAAAAAATATTGGGCAGCACAACTGTTTTCCACATTGATAATAATCTGAAATGTTTCTTGAGCAGCAAATCTCAATTTCTGAAGGGTCATGTGCCACTGCATACTGGAGTAATTATGATATAAATGTAGTTCACATGAATAAACTACCTTTCACAATGTATTCATATAGAAAACATATAGTTATATTTTATAATGTTACTGTTTTTACGGTATGTTTAATCAAATACAGGCTTAATTTGTGATCAGGAAAGTGTTTTTTACTTGAAAGATGTATTTAATGTGTCAATAAATGTTTTAGTACTCTTTTGTGAATTGTCTTATTTTGAATACGAGATAAATATAATCATGAAATTCGGCCTGAAAAAGACGTCTTTTTAACTTTCACTTTACAACCACATTTAGACGTAATTTGGACGTCTTTTTATAGACGTCTTTTCGTCTTTCACTTTTCAACCAAATTTTCACGTTGTTTAGACGTCCGGCATTGTCGTCTTTTCGACGAGTTTTTGCTGGGTGGGTACGCTTTGTTTTCTCATTTTTTGCTGTCGTGTTAGCGTGTTAATACTAACCTAGTTTATATTAGATATAAGATCATTTCTAAATAATTAGTTCCATCTACACTCGTCTACTCGTTTTCTTTTTAGAAAATTGATTAAAAATTATATTTGTAAAATTGCTCATTTGGATAAAAGCCTATGCAAATAAATATAACTCAGAGAAAAGGATAACGAGTGATTCAACTTTTTATTTTTAACAAAATATTGTTGAATAAGCATTCGTACATTGAAGTAGTGAAGAAAATAAACAAATTGCCATTACAAACAAACAACAGTACTGACATTACAGGTGGTCTAGCCAGAAAAGAAATTTTACACAGACCAGCATGTTTTTGGTTATTATAAAGACAATTAGCATTTGAGTCATTTCACATATCTTGGTATCATCAATTTTGAAACCAGCGCACTCGGTATCGATGATCTTACACATTAGATATATCTTTTTTTCCTCTGTAACGTTGTTTAAACGCAAAGTCCGCATTTTTTTCACTGCGCACTTGATGATACAATGATTTAAGTTCCCACAGTTACAGACAGACTGATCATGTGGTTTAACTTGACTGAAACAGGTCATCTATCATTGAGAAAATGGTGTTTAACATAGGTACGTTGCTCTGCTCGAAATATAGATTTTTTTTGCAGCATCCAAAAGGGTTGTCTTCAGGAACAGGCCAGTCATGATCATATAAATCAGAATCAGACTCGTCGCTGCTTGTTTCAGATTCCTCCTAACGTTTATTTACCAGCATGAGATAATTTGGATATATAGTCTGGCCGTTTTGTACTGCATACCCGGTGTGACCACGTCCCACTGATAAAAGTACCAGATTTTTCCAGAATTAAATTCTCTCCAAATTTGATTGTAGAAGTATGTCCAGTCTATGGCGGTCAAAAGCAGGTAGCTACATTCGAGTGTATATTCCTCCAAATAATCCAAAATGTAAATTTTAACAGACTGCAATGTTGTCAAACACAAATCTTCCCACACAATCATCAGACACAGTATGATCTTGTTTCACAAAATCTTCATCTTTTTACTTTTTCACTGAGAATCTTTGTCAGACCATGACTTTCCAGGTGCCTACCTCCAGCCATTTCAACAGAACTTCTTTGCAGTGTTACAGAGATCGCTCTTGTTTCAGGAGTCATTGGAGCAGCGGAGGCCATTGTAACAATGTAGAAATGTCTCCCGCGTATAACTGAGTGACCCTCAAATTCCGAACGTCGGTCAGGGGTGTGTCAAACAACCAAGGTATAACACCTTCAACAATCATAAAAAGTGTGCTTTAATACATTCAGCATGATATTATCTCTTAAATTATTAGTGGGTTTTCTTGCAAACTATGCAAGTGTAAACTCACGTAGTTCGTGAGAACTAATTATTTAGAAATTATCTTATATCTGATATAAACTAGGTTAGTATTAATAACCCTGGTGAAAAAACCAGCATATGCTGGTAGGTATGTTTTGATGCTGGAATGCTGGTTAGATATGTTTTGACACTGGTTTATGCTGCTCCTTTGCTGGTTTTTGCTGGTCAATGACCAGCATGAACCAGCAAAGGACCAGCATAAACCAGCAAAGGACCAGCTTAAACCAGCATCAAAACCTACCTAACCAGCATTCCAGCATCAAAACATACCTAACCAGCATATGCTATTTTCACCAGGGAATACTGTTGTGTCCACTTACTAACAAAAAAAGAAAGCATTGTTCTGTTCACAGAGACTGTTCGTCAATCCTGATGCATGCCTGATTGTGTTTTGTGATCGTTTAGTCCTGCCTAGAGCGGTGGGTTTAAGGAAGTACAGAGTAATAGTAAACATTCTGATGTTCGCAAAATCTCCGGTGTCATCGCATTTATTTAACAGCACATTTTGGCGACAAGGATGGCTGATTTTTCATTACCTCCGCCGCCGCCCTTCCTTGCTCTCCCAGGAGATCCCCCGATACCATGGCCCCGCTGGCTTCACTCCTTTGAAACATATCTAATCGCAGCTGGCCTCACGGAGGTGAGCGCGGCTCGGAAGAAAGCACTTCTCCAACATTGCCTGGGCGCGGAGGGACAGCGCGTGCTCGTAACAATAAACGACACCACCGAAGCCTCTTATGACCGGTGTGTAACCCTCCTAAATGAACATTTTGCGGCTCCACAGAGTGTTTTGCTGCGGCGGTTTATATTCCGCCGACGTCATCAACTTCCCGGCGAGTCTGTGCATCAGTTTGTGGCTGACTTACGAGGGCTGGCGAACTCATGCAAATTCGGGGAGTTGCGCGATGAGATGATCCGTGATCAGCTGATTGAGCACACTAATAACAACAAAATTAGAGAAATGCTGCTGTTACAGCCAGATGACTTGACTCTGTCTACGGCAATAGCTATAGCTTTTCAAGTGGAAAGTGCTGCTGAATGTGCAGCCACACTCACGAGTCAAACTAAATCTGCACACAGCCATTTAACTATTATGGACACAACCCGACCAGTCGAGCAGTCACCCGACAGGGGCGCAGAGGCATCAGGGGATGTTCCTGACTCAGTGATGCAACTCTCACAACAACAGCGTAGACGTCCACGTCAGAACCTACCCTGTGCTAATTGTGGATCTCGTTCTCATGCCACCAGAGCTCAAATCTGCCCAGCCCAGGGCCAGACATGTCATAATTGTGGAAAACAAAATCATTTCGCCAGTGTCTGCCGTTCAGCCTCAAATAGACCACAACCCCGCACCAATCAGTCTTCACCTGCTATCATCCACAATGTTACCGCAGGTCTGGTGCCGTTTAAATCATGTACGGTCATGTTAAATGATGTGTGTGTCCCATTGCTGCTGGATACGGGGGCCAGCGTCTCCCTGCTAAATGCAAACACCTACAATCAGTTCTTTAGCGAGCTTCCCCTGGCCACACCCTCTACAGCCTTATGCGGTTATGGCGATTCTACAATTGCATTACTGGGGTCACTTTCATTGACTGTTGTCTATGGGAAAAGAACACTACCTTCTTTTGTCTTTCACGTGGCCCACAAAGGAGCAAATTTAATGGGGCTGGACTTATTCTCCGCTCTGGGCTTCGCCCTAGTGGACACAGAGGGGGCAGCTGTCTTAACGGTGACTGCACCATGGCAGCAGCAGCGGCCAACCCTGTTCAAGGGACTGGGCTGTCTCACTTCATTCATGCATCAGCCCCTTATTGACCATTCCATCACTCCGATCATTCAGCCACTGCGCCGCATTCCATTGGATGGAATCAGTGTCAGCAGAACTGCAACGCCTGCTGAGTGCCGGCATCATTGAGCCTGTGGACGCATCACCCTGGGTTTCAAACCTGGTGGTGGCAACGAAAAAATCTGGGGCCTTACGCATCTGCGTGGACTTACAGCGAGTCAATAATGCAGTCATTCCTGATAAGTACCCTCTGCCAACGACAGAGGAGCTCACAGCTCAATTTTATGGCTCCACAGTGTTTTCTAAGCTGGATCTAAGAGAGGGTTATCTGCAGGTGCCCCTTCATGCAGACAGCAGGAATCTGACAGCTTTTGTGACACATGAGGGGGTCTTTCGGTATACCAGGATGCCCTTTGGTCTTAGCTCCGCCCCTTCATGCTTCCAAAAGGTCATGACCACAGTATTAGCGGGGATACCAGGTGTTGTCATTTATCTTGATGACATTGTGGTGCATGGGCCTACAGCAGACATTCACAACGAGCGCCTCAACAAAGTTTTCGACGCATTAGCCAAGCACAATCTCACACTGAACACCGAAAAATGTCTGTTTGCTGTCCCTGTCATTGAATTCGTGGGGTTTAAGCTGTCAGAACAGGGAATCTCTCCACTCCAGTCAAATGTAGAGGCCATCCAGGCTATTCCGGAACCGACCTCACCCGCCCAGGTGGCTTCCTTCCTAGGGATGACAGGCTACTATTTAAAGTTCCTTCCGCGGTATTCAAACACCACAGCTCCACTGCGCCAGCTACTTCGGAAAGATGAGCCCTGGGTGTGGACGCAGGAATGTACAGAGGCAGTGCACAACCTGAAGGCCCAACTCACCTCACCCCCTATCCTGTCGCATTTCAGCACCTCCTGTAAAACCATGGTCACCTGCGACGCATCAGCCACGGCCATTGGAGCTGTACTTTCTCAGGAACAGAATGGGGTAGAGAGGCCCATAGCCTTCGCCTCTCAGGCCCTTAGCCCAACAGAGCAACGATATTCAGTGGGTGAACGGGAAGCCCTGGCATGTGTGTGGTCATGTGAAAGATGGCACCTGTACTTGTATGGCCGCCCTTTTACATTGAGGACGGATCATCATGCCTTAGTAGCACTACTGGCAACTTCAGGTACAGGTCATAGACCATTGAGATTACACCGCTGGTATGATCGGCTCCGTCAGTACAACTACAAGCTTCAGTTCACACCAGGCCGTGAAAATGTAGTGGCTGACCTTTTGTCTCGCTCTGTCCTAGTTCAGGGAACAACAGATGACGTTAACCATCCTGAAACAGACATCATCCAACTCCTTCACACACCTCTGCAGAGCATTGTATCATTACAGGAGCTCAAAACCGCTTCAGAGCAGGACCCTATCCTCTCCCAGCTCCGCACTTACATCAGAGAGGGCTGGCCCGCACAGGTGTCAGGGGAGTTATCGGCATTTGCTCGAGTTAAGGATGAACTATCTTGCTGGAATGACACATGCGTGGCACGCGGGCTGTGCACTGTGATCCCAGAGCCTCTTCGTGCGCGTGTGCTTAAAATGGCGCATGAGGGGCATCTGGGCATAGTGAAGCTAAAACAGCGTTGCAGAGAAAGGGTCTGGTGGCCAGACATCAACAGCGAAATCTAACTTTTAGTTGAAGACTGTCCAGCCTGCCTTGTGAGTGGTAAAATGGGCAACCCACGCCCCCCACCCCTCCAATCCCTGACCTGGCCCACCCACCCTTGGCAGCATCTGCAGCTGGATATCTGTGGAGAGATTCACGGGGTTCCCCACAATCAGCGGTACTTAGTAGTAGCATATGATTTGCACTCTAAATGGCCAGAACTAACCACCACTGGCTCAGTCACCTCGCAAATTATTGTGGACTTTCTGGACTCTCTGTTCGCCCGCTGGGGCCTCCCACAAACGATTACAATGGATAATGGCCCGCAGTTTGTTTCTGCTGACTTTTCATCCTACCTGAGGAGCAAAGGCATCCAGCAAATCCACACCACCCTCTACCATCCCCAAGCCAATGGTGGTGTGGAACGTTTCCACCAGTCTCTGCAGAATGGCCTTAGAGCACACCTGGCACAAGGGTGCACTTTCAATCAAGCCATCCGCCTTACATTGCTACACTATCGGGCCTCACAGCATAGCACCACTGGGGTCTCTCCTGCCTCCCTCATGCTAGGCAGGGAATTAAACTTGCCACTGGATAGACTCCGTCCTATCACGCCTCAGAGACTTCCCCGGGGGGTTAAAACACGCATCGCTCGCCAGCAGCGTCGGATGAAACAGTGATTTGACAGGCTCAGACGTGCCAAAGAGCCAAATATTGCAGTTCATGACTGGGTGAGAGTCCGCAGGCCACATAGGCACAACAAACTGGCTTCGTTCTGGTCCAAACCCCTGGTGGTTACTCGTCAAATGGGCAGAGCATCATACCTTCTGGAGGATGGTACCCGATGGCATGCTAGCCGCCTTAAGAAAGTAGCTGCGCCTGCCTCAGCCCGCCCACAAAGCAGTGAGGACCTGCCATATACCTTCCCCTCACCAGAACAAGGAATTGCAACACCCCAGGCTGACAGACAAAATGCACAGTCGTTGCCCCAAACCCCTGTGTTGCCTGCCCCACCCATAATTTCTCAGGCCCCGAGGTCCTCTTGCCCCTCAGCTCAAGGTCAGGATTCTTTGTCCCCACGGCCGGTGCGTAACAGATCTCGGCCGAGTTACTTGAAGGACTTTGTTGCCACTTTTCACGTGTAGACTAAGTTTTGTTGGCTACGAAGTGCTATTGTGGGGTTACTTAAGTTTGTTTTATAGTGAGTTAAGGGAAGGGGGGGGAAATGTTGTGTCCACTTACTAACAAAAAAAGAAAGCATTGTTCTGTTCACAGAGACTGTTCGTCAATCCTGATGCATGCCTGATTGTGTTGTGTGATCGTTTAGTCCTGCCTAGAGCGGTGGGTTAAGGAAGTACAGAGTAATAGTAAACAGTCTGATGTTCGCAAAATCTCCGTGTCATCGTCATCGCATTTATTTAACAGCACAAATACAACGTAAATGTCTCGAATGAAGATGGAGTTCAAAATTGATATTTTATTAAATCAACCAAATTCACAGAAATATTGATGTATATGGCACGCTAACACAACATCAAAAAAACTAGAAAAAAGCGCAAGGCTCGACAATTACAATTAGGTGGGGAAATAAGATAAGGATGGTAAGACTGCGGTAAACAAATTCTAATATAAAGAGCGAACAAAGTCATAGAAACATAAAATTGTTCTGGTTTCAAAGTGTAACTCTATGAAAAACTTTGCGGTTTATATCTCACAACGGTGTGACGAGGCCTAGCGTACTAGTGCGGATAAAGTCAAGATGTCTAGCAATTTTAAGTGTACTTAGCAGGGATCAGTCTGTTGTGTTTTTATGGTATATTGTACTTATTGTCGTTATGAATATTTGTACACTTATATTAATTTCAACCTTTTAATGAACGCGGTTACATAATTTGTCTTAGTGACATTCGACGAAATATTTTATAAAAAGATGACACGGTGGACTGTTTGAGTAACGCTCTCGTCTGTCACTTTTACTGTCACATTTAAGTTTTCACTTACTGAATATTCAGTCTCTGCCTCTGTATGTTGAGTGTGGGCAGTATTTTTACCGATTGTTAGCTCATGCCTATATTTTTTAAGTTTCATCTTAAACTATGTAAGCAGGAACTTGTAAAAATATGTTTAGCATTTGATAAGTTGGTCAATCGCTCATCCATAGCTTTATCTTACTGTGGTGTTATAATAAATTTTCTGCAATGGTTGTACTTGAAGTTAGAACGCTTCAAATTGGGCCAGGTTTGTTTTATGAACATTCCCTTGTTTGTCAAGCTAGTCTTAAGTGATATTGGTCACATTAAAGAGGTTAATGAACTCTTTCAGCATCTATACTTGTAATAATGCATAAAATAATTTCATTAGGGTCTCAGCTACAGCTAAATGATAAAACAAACTTAAGGATGTTGTTGGCAGTTTGTGGGTGTCTGAAAAAAGCTGTGTGTGTGTGTGCGTAAGAGAGTTTAAAAAGAAAAAAAATGTTTTGGGTTAAAGATGTAATTTTACTACAAACTGTAAGCACTCTAACTTAGACACATAACACTGTTTACTTCAACATACTTAACATCTTAACACATCTGTATCAGTAAGATCTTTCAGATCTCTTCTGTTAATACCATAAACGTATATGACCATATTATCATAGCTTTAGACTTTGAATGAGGTCAGTGAATCCAGCCACTGTAATGTCATAATAAATAGATATGGTTGGGGTCAAAAATTTACATCAGAATCTGCAAAATGTTATTTACCAAAATTAGAGGGATCATACAAATGCATGTTATTGTTTTTTTTTAGTACTGACATGAATAAAATATTTCACATAAAAGATGTTTACGTATAGTCCACAAGAGAACATAATTGCTGAATTTATAAAAATTACCATGTTCAAAAGTTTGCATACACTCGATTTTTAATACTGTTGTTATCTGAATGATCCACAGCTGTGTTTGTTTGTTTGTTTTTTTGCAAGTTGTTCATGAGTCCCTTGTTTGTCCTGGGAAACTGCCTGCTGTTCTTCAGAAAAATCTTTCAGGTCCCACAAATTATTTGGTTTTCCAGCATTTTTGTGTATTTGAACCCTTTCCAACAATGACTATGATTCAGAGATCAATCTACAGGTGCATCTCAATAAATTAGAATGAATGTCGTGGAAAAGTTCATTTATTTCAGTAATTCAACTCAAATTGAGAAACTCGTGTATTAAATAAAAAGTAGTTTAAGTCTCTTTAAGCTCTTTTAATTGTGATGATTTTGGCTCACATTTTACAAAAACCCACCAATTCACTATCTCAACAAATTAGAATATGGTGACATGCCAATCAGCTAACTAACTTAAAACACTGCAAAGGCGTGTGTCATTTCTTCATTTATACATTTACCAGAACATCACTGAACAATTTTAGGACTTGCTTTTTAGCTCTACATAAAAGTTAGCAGTAGTGTGATAACTTCTAAGTGACTTTTTGAGTTCAGTGCAGCATAAAATATGTGACCCTGGACCACAAAACCAGTCTTAAGTAGCATGGATATATTTGTAGCAATAACCAAAAATACATTGTGTGGGTCAAAATGATCGATTTTTATTTTATTATGTCTTCTAAAGAAGCCTCTTCTGCTCACCAAGCCTGCATTTATTTGATCCAAAGTACACCAGAAACTTTACTATTTAAAATAACTGTTTTCTATTTGAATGCATATTAAAATTTAATTTATTCCTGTGATCAAAGCTACATTTTCAGGATCATTACTCCAGTCTTCATTGTCACATGATCTTTCAGAAATCATTGTAATATGCTGATTTGCTAGAAAGATCCAAAGATCAGCACTGAAAAAGTAAGCACGTGTAGCAATGAAAAATCGATCATTTTGACCCATACAATGTATTTTTGGCTATTGCTACAAATATACCCCTGCTGCTTACAACAATTATGTAAAGCTAAGAAGCAAGTCCTAAAATTGTTCAGTGATGTGCTGGAAAAAGATGTATGTATAAATAAAGAAATGACACACATTTATTCACTTAAAGGACATCGAATTGAGTCACTTAAAAGAACTTTAAATCATAATGTTAAAACAAATTGTTTTCTGACAAAGAATTATTGAATTAAAAAAAAAAGCAAAACTACAATGAACTGTGTGAAACATGATTAAATCATGTCAATTCAGAGCACTTTTTTCAGTGCAACACGTTTGAGTGTTTCTTAAATAGTCCTAAAAGTCATACAATTGTATAAGTTTAAGTATAACAATAAATGTAAAAGTATAAATAAAGAAATGACACACAGGACACTAAACTGAGTCACTTAAAATGACTTTATTTCATAATGTTAAAACAAATTGTTTTCTGACAACGGATTATTGAAATTCAGAGAAAAACAAAATTAAACTGATAATTAACTCATATCAATTCAGAGCACGTTTTTTTTGTGCAACACTTGTTTTAGTGTTTCTTAAATAGAGCACATTTCATGTAACTTGTTCTTTCAGAGCTTTTCAAAGTGTAAACGGTATCACACCAGAGATCTTTATAATATTGTTTGTCCTGACAGCAGTGACTCTAAACTTCTCATATGGAGGAATCCGCACTTCTTTTATGTAAGGATACTGATAATATTTTGTCAGCTCAGCACTTTCACAAGTGTAGATTTCAAAACAAGACTTAGTTCCAAAACCTTGCGCTACCTTAGGATCAAGAGAGGAGGACGTAAATGAGCCGAAACGAAACGTGCTTATCAAATTAGTTCTAGTACCACGATAAGTTGAATAGCATTTATGTTGTTTTTTCTTCAGAATCTGTATTGCTGCCGTTAACAGAAAGTGAAATGAATACCATTTGAATGACTTGTACTTTGTACTTTCTTCATTAAAGTGACGGTATATATATTTACCAGTGTCCACACACGAATAGCGGTTAAATGATTCCTTGTTAAACGACCTTTTGGGAACTTGACATTTTTATTCGTTTGCCAAAAATGTTTAAATTGATGTGAGTTTTTCTTATTTTTTTTGTTCATGTTTTGTTTTATTTTGTGAAAACAGGTCTAACACTTTGTCAGAGTACTAAAAGTGAAAAGGTTATGTGACGTTTTAAGTTGCAGGTGAATGATGACAACCTACCGTATTACAAAACTTAAATCTGTTTCAGTACAATTTACACATTTTGACCAGTAAATGACAAAGATGTCAAAACATCAAAATCTTTGAAAGAGGCCATTTCCTGAAAAATGCATAGAATGTATCCAGTTAAGCATGATTTAGATTTCACATAAACATTTCATATACCTGTAAATTTTGCGGACTGGGGCGAAAAAAAAAAAATGAATAATGAGCATAATAAAAAAAAAAAAAAAAAAAAAGAAGAAGAAGAAGAATAGATGTAAGGTGTAATTTCCTGCATGATGTCAAATGCACACAAAGTGAAATTCGAAGAATTGGTGAAATAA
Organism: Labeo catla; assembly: GCA_012976165.1. Taxonomy (NCBI): domain Eukaryota; kingdom Metazoa; phylum Chordata; class Actinopteri; order Cypriniformes; family Cyprinidae; genus Labeo; species Labeo catla. Next base: position 76,638 of record VONZ01001846.1, read on the forward strand.
TCAAGAATTTGAGAGACCCTGAATCTGATTTTTCAGTACCAAACTCCAGTCCTTACAGGAGGTGGATACATCAGTGGATGCCCTGTTATAAATAAATAAATAAATAAATCTGAAAAGTATTGTCTTATTTATAGTTTATTCTTCCGTTTTCTTTTATTACATAGAAATGTATGTAAAATTGCAAAAAAAATGGCAATAGATAATTCATGAAATCACCACCAGATGTTGCAAATGCACAGATAGCACCTTTGCTCACACTGTTAAAAAAAAAAGAGATGATTGCTTTTAGCAGAAATATCTTTTTTAAGAGCAACTCTGTGATCCCGCTGATAATGATCAATCATCAGCATTCCTGTCTGTAATATTCATACTAGAACACAAGCTCCATGAGATTATGTTGGGGAATTGCTTATATCGATTGGATGTGTAGTAGGAAATGTCCAGCATCTTACGAAATGGATTTTATTGACAAAATAGTCAATAGTTTATTTATTTATTTATTTATTTTTCTATTATTATTAGACCGAAATACATTTTCACAAATATATACGTGTTGAAACAAGACCACATAATTGTACCAGACTTGTAAAAGACTTTAAACAAAAGCAAAATAAATTATGATATGTTGGTGTTGGTTACTTGCTGATGAAAAATAAAATCACCATGCCTTGCGTTGATGTCAAGTGTCATGTTTTACTAGGCAACAGCCTCAGCAAATAACCAAAATGATTTAAAATAAGACAAGCATTAAAATAAGCTTTCTTATTATTTGATCATTTTTAATGACTTTACATTTTGTTTTAGTTACGCCAAGGTCTGAAAAAATTGTATCAGGTAGAAACTGGAGTCAAAAAGGTTGAGATCCAGAGCTTTTAGACTGGTTTTTGTAAGTCCCAATAAAGACAATGACCATAATAAAGACAAGACAAGAATTTGAATGGATTTCAAACAATGACCAGTAGGTGGGGCTGTATTCACATTACATCAATAGTTTTTACATTTTACAATATGGTTCAAAAAAAGTCTGACCAAGTAAAGTTTCAGGAGTGACAGCTGGTCACAGCTGGTCAAAACTAATTCTGGTTTTGTGTGTACAGAAAACAAATCACTTACTGAAATAATATTACAATTCATTATGTTCTGCAATTTTAACTGAAACAGTGGCGCATTGCCATGTCCTATTATTTTAAGCATCTTTGGGCTTGTTGTTTGTGCATGGCTCATGAAGCGATCTGGTTTATGGACTGATTAAAGTGGGCAGTTGTGTGTCGTGATATTTTGGTCATATTTCAAGTATTTGGATTTATTTCAGTTTGTTATGAACTTTTTCTTGTTTGCTGTTTTTGTTCTAACAAAATCTGGCAACACGAATGAGTAAAGACTCCCCTACTATTTCCTGTACCAGAGATACGTCTCTGATAATGCGGCTCGAACAGTTAAGAGTTGAATATGGAAGCAGATTAGACTCATTAATAATTCACGCAAAAGACACGATGCACACATGCGTGTCCCAATTCACATGCATGAAACCCAATTCACGTGCACGAAAAAAATATGAAAAAATAAAATACATTTCGCAAATTGCAAAACACAATTCACAGATTTACAACTGTGTACAACAATTTTGAATGTTTAAAAATCACGAGTGTATCACGGACTGTGAGTGTGTGAATAGCCTTTCTTTCGTGTTTGTTTTTGAGACTTTCCTGGCAGCGAACTCCTCTCATGCGGGTCACTCATACTCTTTAGCCAATCAGATTTGAGCCTGTCGATCGACCAATCATAACCCGTTGTGGGAGTTCCTACCTCACGTTACGTCATCAGTGCGAGTCCATAGTTCCAGTTACGATTCAGCTGTTGATCGTCTTATTTCAATTCACATACATGTGAATTGGGACACGCTTGTGTGCATTGTGTCTTTTGCGTGAATTATTAATGAGTCTAATCTGCTTCCATAATTGAAGAAGTGAATCTTCTCATCTCATCTGCCAAAGCAGTACTTGTGAAGGTCTGGTCTGTGTGGTTTCAAGTAGGAAGATCTCTTCCTGTTTGTCTAAGATGAGTAAGCTCATGTATAAATACGTATTTTTCAAACACATACATTCAGAAGATTTTCAACGAACTCAATCAAACTGAGATAAGCTTTTCTAAAGTTAACATAAGAAGACTTGAATAATTAGATGTTTTGTTAAAAAATTACAATTTTGCAGTATTTGACTACTTAAATTAATCATTTTCATTTAACTGCTAGCTATTTTTTGACTTAAATATAGTGAGATGAACACTTCAGAAGCCTCATCAAGTGTCATGGTGTTAGTAAAGCTGACCACAACAAAACAAAAAAGAGCTTCACTCTTCTGCACAGTGAACACCACAAAAACTCCAACATCACAGAAACTCTTCTAAGTCTCTTGATTAAGATTACGTTGAAAAATATTAAGTCGGTTTTTATTTTGAAATATGTAAGTTGACAGAATAAATAAATAAATAAATAAATAAATAATAATAATAAAAATTATTGTGTAGATGACTTTTTTGGTTCAAGCTGTATTGGTGGCAGTGGTATTGCTGGCAGTTAGCTATAGCAAGCACTAAAATTGTTCAAGTATAAATAAAGAAATGCTTTAGAATAACATAAATGAGAATAACACATAAATGCCACAGAACTGGGTCACTTAAAAGTAACTTTATTTCATTATGTTGAAGTTACAAACAAATTGTATTTTCTGACAAAGAATTATTGAATAAAACTGAGGGGAAAAAAACATTCTTTATATGTGGAACTGATGTACATGATTTTATCATTTGATTTTATACATTTTGTTCAGTGCACAGCACATTACTTCATTATGGTCTTGGTTGGTTTCTTGAATAGAGCACAGTTCAGATCACTTTTCTTTCCAGAGCTTTTCAACACATAGACAGTGTCACACCAGAGATCTTTCTGATCTTTTTTTGTCTTGACAGCAGTGACTTTAAACTTCTCATATGGAGGAATCAGCACCTCTTTCTCATGACGAAGCTTAGAGTATTTTAACACATCAGCTCCTTCACACGTGTGGATTTCAAAACAAGAAACATTTCCAAAACCTTGAGCTTTTTTACGATCAAGAGAGGATGAAGCAAACTGACCAAAACGAACCTCTTTGTTCAGAACATGCTTATCAAATTCAACTTCGGTACCACGAAAAGTTGAATAACATTTTTTTTGTGTTTTCTTCAGAATCTGTATTGCATCTGTTAACAGAAAGTGAAGTGAATACCATTTGTATCTCATTTGTTTGTACAGTCTTTTACCGTCACGAGTGTCATGATTAAACTGCCGATATACATTACTGCCACTATACACATAAATAGCGATTAAATGATTCTTTGTCAGGTATTTGTCATGTGGGTTCTTGATAAAGTCTTTCGCATTTTTCCAAGCAATTTTAAAATCAAGTGAGTTATTGATTTCCTTCTCTAGATATTTTGTCTCCACGCGGTTTGCCATGTTCTCTCTGCAGCCGTTATATTGGTCATCAAAAGAATTTAGTGCCATATCCAATGGATATTCTTCAGCAGCAGCAGCAGCTCTGTGATCCTGCAGCAGCATGAATCATAATAATCAATCCTCAGTATTCATGTCTGTAATATTCATACTACAACACCATCTTACCTGTCCTAGAACAGCTGAAATGAGAAGAAGACCTTCAATGATCAGCAGCATCTTGATTCAGTCAAATCCCTCAGATGATCTAGTAGATCTAGCGAAGAGATGCTGAAAGACAGGAAGCACAACAGCATTTCACAAATACTAAACCTGTGACTCTGCGCATAATAGAAAGCAATATGTACATTGACCTTTCATGTGAACACCAAACTTACCTGGGAATATTGTTCTTTGTTGTTGTCAGATTGTGTTTTTCTTGTTTAATAGCAACAGCGAGAGGAGAAGAGTCAGTCGCTCACATACAGACGACAACGACTCTTCAAACCAGCAGCTGTTTTATATCCCTGATAATGTGTGTGCGCTAAGAAATAATAGCGTGATTGTGATGTATCTAGCTCATCTAAATGGTTTAGGTCATTATCACTTGTGATCTGGTGTTTGTGTGGTTTCACACTGAACAAACTCTTGAGTTCCTGTCCAACATGAATGATAGATTTTTTCGACCCGATCTCCTCAAAATGTGTAACAGTGGAATATGATGGAATTTGCTGATGAAAATGTACTACATTTACATTTACATTTATTCATTTAGCAGACACTTTTATCCAAAGCAACTTACAAGTGGGGAATACGTTAAGCAATTTGTCCTAAAGAGGCAAAACGACTTAGGAAGTGCTCATAATACCATAAAACAGGCATTGTTCAGATAAGTACAAGCTAGAAAGGGAAAAGAGTAGAATGAAGTTTTTTTTTGAGATGAATGAAGTCAAATAGTTTCGAAAGACATGAGTTTTCAGCAGTCGCTTGAAAGTTGTTAGGGAGCTGGCATTCTGGATAGCGGTGGGAAGATCATTCCACCAGTCAGGAAATGGTGTAAGAAAATGTTCTGGAAAGTGATTTTGTGCCTCTTTGTGATGGTACAATGAGGCGTCGCTCATTGGCAGATCTCAGAGTTCTGGAGGGAGTGTAGATTGGTAGCAGAGAGTGGAGGTAGGCGGGCGCCGAGCCTGTGGCTGTTCTATATGCAAGCATCAGTGTCTTGAATTTGATGCGAGCTGCAATTGGGAGCCAGTGCAGGGAGATAAAGAGAGGTGTGACATGGGCCCTTTTAGGCTCATTGAAGACCAGTCGTGCTGCTGCATTCTGAATCATTTGTAGAGGTTTGATTGTGCATGAAGGAAGACCGGCTAGAAGAGCATTGCAATAGTCCAGCCTAGAGATGACCAGGGCCTGGACAAGAAGTTGTGTGGCCTGTTCTGTTAGAAAGGGCCTGATCTTTCTGATGTTGTGCAAGGCAAACCTGCAAGATCGAGCAGTTTTAGCTATATGGTCTTTGAAAGTCAGCTGGTCATCAAAGATTACACCAAGATTTCTGGCTGAACTTGATGGGGTAATTGTTGATGAACCTAAATGGATGGTGAAATCATGCTGTAGAGTCGGAGTGGCAGGGATACAAAGAAGGAACTCAGTCTTTGCCAGGTTGAGCTGTAGGTGATGTTCTTTCATCCACTCCGAGATGTCCGCCAGGCAGCCTGAGATCCGTGCAGCTACCGTTGGATCATCTGGTTGAAATACTATATATGTACTATATACATATATACATATATTTTTGTATAGCCTTTGCTCTGCAGAGTGCTTCTCGTGCAGTGTTGCCATGTCCTCTTCTTTTAAGCGGCTTTAGACTTGCAGTTTGTTCGTGGCTCATGAAGCAACCTGGTTTATGAACTTATTAAAGTGGGCGGTTGTGGTCACAATATTTTGGTCATATTTTAAATATCAAGTATTTGGATTCATTTTGGTGTATTATGAACTTGTTCTTGTTTGCTTTTTTTCTGGCAAGGTGTGGCAATGTAAATGAATAAGGACTCACCTTAACATTTAAAACCTTATATTTAAAAGAAAATAGAAAATCGAACATATATGAATTAGTAAGTTCACAAACCTTGTAAAAAATAATCTTGATGCATCAAGCTCATCTGATAAAGCAACTCTTGTGAAGATCTATGTGGTTTCAAGCACAAACCCTGAGTTCCTGTCTAAGATGAGTAATAGGCTCATGTATAAAATCTTATGTATATTTTAAATGCATACATTCAAAAATGTTCATTTAATCTAATTAAATTGAGGAAAGCTTTTGAATGAAAGTTTGTTACATGAGGTCTAGAAAAACTTTATTTTTCTTTTTTTATCTTATTGAACAAACCTAATTAATTGTATTTTTATTTTTATTTATTTATTTTTTTTTCATTTATCTGCTAGCTAGCAACAGTTTTGAGTGTCATGAGATGAACGCTTATGGAGAAACTCATCATTGCACAGGTTTAATAAACAATAAAATAAAGGGTTAATAAAGCCGCCAACAACAAAACCACAAGCTTCACTCTTCCGGACAATGAAAAACAACAAAAACTTCTACTAAGAGTAACACTTCTCTTTATATATAGTTTTAAGTTTATCCTCAAAATGAAAAAAGGATGTTGTTTAATGAACTTTATTAAATTAAGAAAAGATTTCCCTACACAACTGAGGTTCATATAACTAAGAAGACTAAGTACATTTATTTGAGGACAATCTTTTTCATTTTTCTGCTAGCTAGCAACATTATTTCTGAATGAATGTAATTGGATGAGCACCTAAGACGAGACTCATCATTGTGCAGGTTTTAGCACCCATTGCTCATTTAAAGCATCATGGTGTTAATAAAGCCGCCCACAACAAAACCACAAGCTTGACTCTTCTGCACAACGAAAACCACAAAAACTCCAACATGACAGAAGCTCTTCTCAATCGCCGATATGACTAAGATGAACAATCTCAAGTAAAAATAATATACAAAAATTTAATTAAACAAGAAACCAAAACTTTTTTGTGTGTTGATTAAGAAGTTAATAGCTAGATAAAAAGCACTACAAATTTTCTGTGATGTGATGCAAAAAGGTGTTGGCTGGTGCACAGTTCAGTTCACATTCTTACCAGAGCTCTTCAAAGTGAACAGTTTCACACCAGAGATCTTTCTGACCTCATTTTTTGATGGCAGTGACTTTAAACGTCTCATATGGAGGAATCAGCACCTCTTTCTCACAATCAAGCATAAAATATTTTATTAGCGCAGCACATTCACAAGTGTACATTTCAAAATAAGATTTAGATCTAAAATATTTTACTCCGTTACGATCAAGATAAGATGATTAATATAATACAAATATTACAAAAACATACACTTTACACTGCACACACAAAAAAGTATTTTTTTAAGGTAATTTGGCTTAATTAAATTGAGGTAATCTTTTCCACACAATTAAATTCATAAAAGAAATCTAGAATAAATCCATAAACCAAATAACATTTTGTTGAAGTAACAGAATTAAAATTACTACAGAAATAACATTTGCTACTAAATATAATGAATGGACATTCCTCACATAAAGACTCATTGCACAGTTTTTAGCAGCTAATGCTCATTTAATAAAGCATCATATGAAAAAAAAAATATATAATTTCTTCATATAAATGAATACATTTAATAGATATATATAAAATCAACTGAGTTGCAACTGAATTTGATCACTTAAAACTTTATTATGAATTGTGTTTTTGACAAAAAATTAATGAAATAAACTTAGAGGAAAACATTTCTTACATTGATTCATGTGGAAATTCAAATTACTTTATTCAATGCTCAACATCGTGTTGGTTGGTTTCTTGAATAGATCACAGTTCAGGTTACTTCTCTTACCAGAGCTTTTCAAAGAGAACACAGTGTCACACCAGAGATCTTTCTGATTTCTCTTTGTCTTCACAGCAGTGACTTTAAATGTCTCATATGGCGGAATCAGCACCTCTTTCTGTTCAGGATACTTAGAATATTTTATCACATCAGCACCTTCACAAGTGTAGATTTCAAAACAAGATTTAGACCCAAAGCCTTCTGCTATACTACGATTAAGTGACGAGGATGTAAATGAGCCGAACCGAATATTTTTTCTGAGAACATTCTGTTCAAATTTAATATTTGTACCACGGTAAGTTGAATAGCATTTCTTTTGTGTTTTCTTCAGAATCTGTATCGCATCTGTTAACAGAAAGTGAAGTGAATACCATTTGTATGTTTCGTTTTTGTATCTTTCCTTGTCTTTACGATCAGCATTGTTGAAATCCTTATATAGCCCAGTATCTGAGTTAGTGTACACATAAACAGAAATTGAATGATCTTTTGTCAATTTATCACCTGGTGGCTTGTAATTTTTTTCAGCAAGTTTCCAAGCATTTGCAAATTTAGTTTCAGGGTTAGCCATTTCTTGCTTCATATATTTTTTCTCCACCTGGTCTGCCATTTTCCCCCTGCAACCCTCATATTGGTCATCAACTGAATTCGGTGCCATATCTAATGGAAATATCTGTCCTTCAACAGCAGCTCTGTGATCCTGCAGCACCAGGAATCATAATGATTAATCATCAGTATTCATGTCTGTAATATTCATACTAAAACACAAGCTTACCTGTCCTAGAGCAGCTGAAATGAGAAGAAGAGCTTGAATGATCAGCAGCATCTCGATTCAGTCAAATCCCTCAGATGATCTAGTAGATGTAATGAAGAGCAGATGCTATAAGTGACTTACATTACAAACTTACATTATAGTTTTTAACTTATAGTATTTTTGCTAGATAGAAAAACCATATCAAATGTAATTAAACCTGCAGTTTACACTGATATATTGACCTTTTACTTCGGAAATTACCTGAGAATATTGTTGTCTGTTTATCTTTATTTCTAGGAGTTCAGAAGCAACAAGAAGAAGAGAAGATCAGAAAAGTTGGTCGCTCACAGACGGATGACAACTACTCCACAAACAGATGAGGAAGGTGGGTCTTTATATCACCAAAATGTCTGTCTCTCTGTGTGTGTTGTGGGATATAACAGCTAAAGTGTGATTCTGGTGCATCAGCTCATCTGAATTGTTTAGGTCTTCATAATGCAACACCTTTAAAGGTCTGGTGTATTTGTGGTTTTTCACACAGAACAAGCTCTAAGTTTGTGTCATGTCAGCAGAAAACTTTTGTGATGAGCAGATTCTGATCATGGGAATAATTTTTCCCCCTCCAGATTCCTGCATGAGACGCAGATATATCATTCAGTTCATTCTTAATACTAAATAAGTTGCACATCAGTAGACAGGCCGTATTTGACAAAGGTTTAGATCTTAAGAATGAACACAGCTGCATGCAGCAAATACCTGACTTGCACTGGTACTTTAAATACAATAGTCATGACAATAGTCATGAATGTTTATTAATAAACCATCAAAACTGTCTTGATATTATTGCTGTTCAGTGTCACGATAGAGAGTACATAGACTAACCACTAGATGACACACACACACTCACCTCGAGGAAGAAGTGCTGCAAGTTTTATTTTAAAGGGGATCCTATATGCTTTTTCACTTTTTGAATTTTAGTCAGTGTGTGGTGTGTATCTTTTGGGATAAAAAAAGGTCTACAAAGTTACAAATCTCAAAGTTCACTCAAAAAGGGAGATATTTCGTTTTTAAAAAATCTCTTTTCAAGAACTACAACGAACAGCTCCTTTGGACTACAATGTTTGTTTTCCGTATGCTATGATGTCACAACATGGTCCCTTAGAATATCATTACAGGGGTCCTATTATGCTCTTTTACAAAGTCTTGATTTTGTTTTGGGGGTGTACTAGAACATGCTTTCATGCTTGGTGGTTTGAAAAACGGATTATTTTTCACATAATTTACATTATTACAATACATCTCTCTCAGCCTGGCACATAAATCGCGATTAGTTCCGGGTTTAATGAAGGCCGCCTTCTGAAAAACGAAATGTGTTGCGACTGGTTAGCTGTCCCACTGCGTTGTGATTGGCTAACAGCTTAGACTGTGTTTCAGTACTGCCACGCCCCTTGTCAAAGAAGCAAGTTCTGTATACAACTGTTAGCGCAAGCTAGATTAAAGTGATTCTTACGTTTTAAATACGGATATTTTTCTTACAAAAATACATCCGTTCACTACAGGAGGCCTTTATTAACCTCCCGAAGCTGTGTGAGGCACTTTTTATTATGGATGGATGCATATTATCGGACTTGTTTTGGACTGATGAGGAGAAACACCCGTCTATGTTGTTCTAAAGCTTGGGAGTGCCAGGATAAATTTTAATATAACTCCTATTGCATTTGTCTAAAAGAAGGAAGTCATATATACCTAGGATGCATGGAGGGCGAGTAAATAATATGCTACAGTAGTTGTTGGGTCCTATTGTCAGCCTGCGAGATCACCAATACATGATATTATCGTGCAAATGTATTTAATTATTTACATACTTAGTTAGTCCAAAGGAGCCGTTCGTTGTAGTTCTTGATAAGGGATTTTTTTTAAAACTAAATATCTCCTTTTGGAGTGGACTTTGAGATTTGTAACTTTGTAGATATTTTTTATGCCCAGAGATACACACCACACTGACTAAAGTTCAAAAAGTGAAAAATCATAATAGAAATAATAAAATAAATATAATTATAGAATAAATGAAATCCCGCCTACGGAAATTCGAATTATTGTGGGGTGGATAGGGACGAGGTAGAGGATTAGCCTAACTTTAGCGATGCAGCACAGAGAGCCGTTTAAACGAGCTACAGCGTGGCAGGTATAAACACAAGCATTAACTAGAGTGGCCACTTCAGAGCAGTAACGCGCCGTAGACGTGTGCAGTACAGGGGGTCGAAACACATGCCAAAGCCACAATCTACTCCATTTGCCACGTCGGAGCCGTAACGCGCCGCAGACATGTGCAGTGTGTGGTAAGAGATTTATTCATTATACAGTGTTGATAGCTTCACTTATAATGCAAGCGTTTTTTCAAAATGCATAAACTTACACTAGAATAGGCTAGGCTGATCAGTGATGATTTTCCTTGATAATGTTAGGCTGCTTTTAGCCTTATGCTGAAGCTTGTTTCGGGCAATGAAACTAAGTATGTAAAATAATTAAATAAATTAGCACGATAATATCATGTATCGCGATCTCGCAGGCTGATGATAGGACCCAACACTACTGTAGAGTATTATTTACTCACCCTCCATGCATCCTAAGTGTATATGACTTTCTTCTTTCAGACGAATGCAATCGGAGTGATATTACAAATTATCCTGGCACTCTCAAGCTTTAGAACGACATAGTCGGGTGTTTCTCTTCATCAGTCCAAAACAAGTCAATAATATGCATCCATCCATAATAAAAAGTGCCTTACACAGCTCCAGGGGGGTCAATAAAGGCCTCCTGTAGCGAATCAATGTGTTTTTGTAAGAAAAATATCCATATTTAAAACGTAAGAATCACTTTAATCTAGCTTGCGCTAACAGTTGTATACAGAACTTGCTTCTTTGACAAGGGGCGTGGCACATCTAAGCTGTTTGCCAGTCGCAATGCAGTGGAAGAGTTAACCAACCACAACACATTGCGTTTTTCGGAAGGCGGGCCTTCATTAAACACTGAACTAATCAAGCCATTTGTGCCAGGCTGGGGAGAAAGGTATTGTAATAATGTAAATTATGTGAAAAATAATGTGTTTTTTTCGATCCATAAAGCATGAGAGCATGTTCTAGTACACCCCCAAAACAAAATCGAGACTGTGTAAAAGAGCATAATAGGACCCCTTTAATGCAAGTCATCGGCCATTCTTACTGCATGCTTAGAAGAAAAAACAGGACACCTACATGTGGTTTTTGTAGCGTGATAACCAAACGTTTGTGTTAATCTCAGTAAAATGTGACTGACACTTATAGTGGGGTTTTTGTAAGGACAGTCTGACACTTCAGAGTTGTGTGTGAACCACTTTAAACTTGCGGCAAGTAATGAATAATGACTACAGTCTTACAAAAAACTGTAGTCCATTTCAGTAAATGATTTACACATTTTGACCAGTAGATGATATCAGAACATCAAAGTCTTTGAAAGATGTAATTTCCTGCAAAATGTTAAATAAATCTTGCATTAATAACAAAGTTATAAGGAAGTGCACTATAAGCACATGTTGTTAGTGATTTTACGTCTGATACCGAGGCATCAAAGCTTGTATCGAGAATGTCAGGTACTTCGAGACGGAGCTCCGTATTGAGGCTGGTATCATTTTAGTGAATTGAGATCAAAAGTGACATCTCAGTGCATGAGGTTTGTCAGTTGTTGGAGACAGTAAGTTAGGCTAGTTTAGTAGAGCAATGGAGTCAGCAAAAAAAAAAAAAAAAGTTTTTTGAATTGACCTCTCCCAACAAGGTATGTATTTACAGGTTGATTTTCCTGTCATCTCATAAGTCTAATTATTGTTATTTAATGGTGTCATTGATAATTTTGACACTTGTAAAATTTTACAATAAGTATTCCTTTGTAAACTTTAGTCAAAGCATTAACTAACATGAGTTAACAATGTTAATAAATGAAACCTTATTGTAAAGTAAATGTTTCCATGTGTTCTCTATACAAATTTAGCTTTGGTTTTATTGGTCTATTTTTTTAATCCTAGGTGAAATGCTTAGAAAATCCCTTAAAACACATTTGTAAAAATTACTTAAATGTCTTAATTGAACTATGGCCTAATCCTGGTTTAGGCTAAGCTCCGTCTATGAAACCAGGCCACTTTTAATAATAAATCTAAGAGGAACACAGGAGAAACAACATCACAAATGACATAGACTAGACCAAACAATGGAACTAAGGACACACAGGGCTTAAATACACAAGAAAAGCAATCAAGGAGAACCAGGGGCGGAGATGGAATTTTTAAACTGGGGGGGACCAAGCTGTCAGCAAATGATTTTGTCACAGGTGACAAAAACGCTCAGCGAGCGGAACCCTCTTTACGAGGCACGAGTTTCCAGAGGGAACGATTTGGGTGCGACACGTCTCACCTTGGTTCCGGGTGTGGCAGAAACATTGCATGGCCTGATTAGTGTTAACGCACGGCAGGTGCGGGAGAGAGGGAGTAGTGGATTTCACACGGGCTTCTTGCTTCACAAGGAGATAAAAAGGCCATTCAGAGAAGCTTCCGGGAGGTTTTTCTCTGGGAGTCGAGGTGTTTTTTTTGGGGTTGGTTTCCCCCGGATGGTTGATCTTGTCAGGACAGTTTTGACTGATTTATTGGAGTGGACCTGCGCTGTGGAGGGAGAGGGAAAGTTAAGTGGATTGATTTCATCTGGCAAACATTTAACAAGCTTGAAGAGGATGCAGAGGATGTACATCTGACTGTTGGGGAAGTTAGGTGTTTCAGAGTGTGTTGAAGAAGAATTGGGACTTGAATATCCCCTACGGGAGTGAAACGGAGGGATTGAGGCTTCTGATCAGCCCTATCGTGTGAGTGAATTGCAGTGTTTTTGCCTTAATGATATACATTGATTCATTGCTGTGGATTTGAAGTGAACACGAGTGTGGTGTGCTTGTGCTGAGAAGCGGCCCCAACCCTTGTTTATATTTAACCCTTGTGAGTATACAGCAACATTGAGAAATATTATCAACCTCTTCACTGCCTGAGTTTTGTGAGTACACAGCAACACTGATGAGCTACAAATAACCTCTTCTCTGCCTGAGCCCTGTGAGTGAACAGCAATGCTGGTGAAATATTATTAACCTCTTCTCTGTTTGAGCCCTGCGAGTGCACAGTTACGCTGGGGAAATATTATCAACCTCTTCACTGCCTGAGTCTTGTGAGTACACAGCAACACTGATGAGCTACAAATAACTTCTTCTCTGCTTGAGTCCTGTGAGTATACAGCAATGCGGGTGCAATATGATTAATCTCCTCTCTGTTTGAGCCCTGCGAGTGCACAGTTATGTTGGAGAAATATTATTAACCTCTTCTCTGCCTGAGCTTTGTGAGTACACCGCAATACTGAAGAGCTACAAATAACCTTTTCGCTGACTGAGCCCTGTGAGTGAACAGCAATGCTCGTGAAGTATTATTAACCTCTTCTCTGTTTGAGTCCTGCGAGTGCACAGTTACGCTGGGGAAATATCATCAACCTCTTCACCGCCTGAGCCTTGTGAGTACCCAAATAATACTGCTGAGCTACAAATAACCTCTTCTCTGCCTGAGCCTTGTGAGTGTATAGCAATACTGGGGAAATATCATTAACCTTTGCTTTGCCTGAGTCCTGTGAGTATACAGCTACGCTGGTGGAATATTACCAACCTCTGCACTGCTTGAGCTTTAATTTTCATCTTTCTACTCACCGCCTGAGTCTGGGAGTATGCAGTATCGCTGGTGAAGTAAGCTTTTAAACACCGTCTCACTATTGTGCACTAATGGAAGTATCCTGTATTGAGAAGAATCCTTTACCTGTCTACTTACCGTTTGAGTCCCGAAGAATGCAGCATCGCTGGTGAAGTAAGCTTTTGAATCACTGTCTCACTATTGTGCACTAACGAAAGTATCCTGTATTGAGAAGAATCCTTTACCTGTCTACTTACCGTTTGAGTCCCGAAGAATGCAGCATCGCTGGTGAAGTAAGCTTTTAAATTACTGTCACACCATTGTGCACTAACGAAAGTATCCTGTATTGAGAAGAGTCCTTTACCTGTCTACTTACCGTCTGAGTCCCGAAGAATGCAGCATCGCTGGTGAAGTAAGCTTTTGAACTACTGTTCAATTACTGTGCACTGATGAAAGTATCCCGTACTGAGAAGCAACCTTACTTGTTTATTTACCGTCTGAGTCC